>JASAND010022897.1:0-43311 GCA_030248195.1 Trissonchulus latispiculum
GGTCTCAGCAGTGGCGGCGGCGGCGGCGGCGGAGCGATGATTTCTCATGATGAACATGAAAGCATACAACATTTGGAATGCAAAATAAGCAGAACATTGACATGCAATCGTGTTCAATCCATGCGCAGGCATTCCGTAGCGGAGCATTCCATTGGTATTGGCATCAATAACAATTACTTTATTGTTGCGAGCACGCATAGCCTTTTCAAAACAAAAGCGATCGCGCGGGTTTTGTGTCAGCACCACCGAAACTTGAGCATCAGAAAGGATTTTTGAAATCAAATCTAGGCTGTCAGAAAAGCTTCTTAACTTTTCACTGGAATTCCATTCTAAGCAAGTTTGACTAACGATATAATGAACTGTCCATTGCTGATCGGTCGTTAGCTGCCTCAGATGACAAGGTGCCCTAATCTTGAAATGATGAACTACAGGATGGAACTTGTTATAATGTTGAACCAAAAGAGTCGCTTCCAATGCAATCTTTCCAAGTTCTTGAATTTCGATGCAATTTATCGCAAAGAAGGCGACCGCACTCATGACAAAATCATTCAACAAAATGAAATAAGCTACAATGTGCATGATGTTATATACATCAACTTGGCTATAGAACTGCATGTTCCACAACGTTGTTAATTGAACTACTTATTAAACAAGACTTAACTGTTGTTGCTTTATCAAAAAAATTAAAAGCTTGTTTCAACCATCATGATTGCTTTGTTACAGAATATAAAGTTTTCTGAAAACCAAACCTTACAATAGATTTCATACTTTGTTGCAAACTGGTCCTGGTGTTAAAAATTTAAAATTAGCTAATTACGCCAGTGCAGGTTTCTATCTAATGACACCTACTTACCTTATTTACTATACCTTATTTCTTTTATTTACCAGACCTAATTTCACTAAATCTACTGGTTATTCTAAACAATAACACTTCATTCATACAATTACAGTCATCTATGTCATAAAATTTGGAGCAGAATTATTGAAAGGATTGTTCGGATCCATAATCACTAGAAATTCGTCTTTCATTGTAACGAATTCATTCATCACTTTGTCAGCAAGCATATCCGTATCCTGCACATTTTTTGGTTCTATCGTGCTTCATCATTGCGAATGTATTAGGAGTGTTGCCATCATCAAAATCAATAAAAGTTACAGCACCAATAACATTCCCTGGTGGTAACAAATTCTCCAGCTCAGGAACCCACTGATTGAAAAAGTCTTGAAGCTGTTGACCGTTTTTACCTGAGAATTTAAAATTGTGTATCTGGACATAGTGAACTTTGTTTCCATCGACCGTACCTCGAAATCCAGTGTCAAAGTATTTTGAATATAATGTATTAGGCTTCTGAAGTATTATTTCATTACACTTCAAATTTGCCAAGCCTGTTACTAATTTGTTTGGTTCGTTTTCTCGAGACAGTAAAGGCATCCTAGCTTTTTAAATAGACTGACAACTAAATAATCTAGCAATCTGCTTTTTTATATCTATGAAACTAGTGCAAAAATTTAAAGAATGTATAACCGTCAGTAGTTGAGTTTTTTAATAATGTACATTCTACACATATTTCATCTGACATCATCAAATCAAGCATTCTTAACATTCCATAAATTTTTTGGAATTTTTAAATATCTGAAATTCCATGCATTTTTAAGCAGTTGCTACGAAATATAACTACTAGGCTTACATTTTTTGGACTGTTATCATCAAAGTGAATCAAACATTCTTAGCACTCCATGAATTTTACTTATTTATACTTTAGGATATATTATTACGGAACTAGATCTTTAGAAATATTTTATCCTTGTAAATATTTGGTATGTTTTATATTCAGAATAATTCCCATTTTGTACATCCTGGTGAGGGCTCATCCTCGTTCCTGTCATATATAGCAGTAAACTTTTAAAACTAGAAACTAGCATCCATTCCCTGATGAATATTTCAAATGTTCAAAACTTATAAAATATTTTGAATATATGTTTGGTAAAATGTGGTTGATGTTCTGAAAGAATTTTGCAGGAAGAACCTGATTTAGACTTTCTGAGAACACTTCATTGTGGATTTTCTGACATTCTATGCATTCACGAACTTATATAAGTATTTCAAATACTATACATTGTTTCAGAATTTAGAGATTATATATAGCTAGTTGCATAGTAACATTTTTGAACTGACTTTATTAATGAGATTAAAGGACTCTTAACATTGTTTCATCAAGCATTCTTAACATTCTACGAATTTGCGCAATTTTTTGAATATTTGAAATTTTACAAATATCTGAAATTCCATGCATTTTAAGCAGTTGCTACGAAATATAACTACTAGGCTTACATTTTTTGGACTGTTATCATCAAAGTGAATCAAACATTCTTAGCACTCCATGAATTTTACTTATTTATTCTTTAGGATATATTATTACGGAACTAGATCTTTAGAAATATTTTATCCTTGTAAATATTTGGTATGTTTTATATTCAGAATAATTCCCATTTTGTACATCCTGGTGAGGGCTCATCCTCGTTCCTGTCATATATAGCAGTAAACTTTTAAAACTAGAAACTAGCATCCATTCCCTGATGAATATTTCAAATGTTCAAAACTTATAAAATATTTTGAATATATGTTTGGTAAAATGTGGTTGATGTTCTGAAAGAATTTTGCAGGAAGAACCTGATTTAGACTTTCTGAGAACACTTCATTGTGGATTTTCTGACATTCTATGCATTCACGAACTTATATAAGTATTTCAAATACTATACATTGTTTCAGAATTTAGAATTCAGAATTATATATAGCTAGTTGCATAGTAACATTTTTGAACTGACTTTATTAATGAGATTAAAGGACTCTTAACATTGTTTCATCAAGCATTCTTAACATTCTACGAATTTGCGCAATTTTTTGAATATTTGAAATTTTACAAATATCTGAAATTCCATTCATTTTTTTAAAACCTTGCTGCTAAATATTACTGCTGAGTTTACCTTTTTAGACTGACATCATCAAAGAGAAACAAACATTTTTAACAATCCATAAATTTTTGCAATTTTTTAAATACCTGAAATTTTACAAATGTCTAAAAGCCATGCATTTTTTTTAAAACATTGCTGCTAAATATTACTGCTGCGTTTACCTTTTTTTAGACTGACATCATCAAAGTGAATCAAACATTTTTAACATTCCATGAATTTTTGCAATTTTTAAAATGTCTCAAATTTTACAAGTATCTGAAATTCCATGCATTTTTTTAAAAAAAACCGGTACGAAATATAGCTGTTGGGTTCGCATTTTTAGACTGACGTCATCAAAGCGAATCAAACATTTTTAACATTCCATGAATTTTTGAAATTTTTAAAATATCTGAGATTTTACAAATACCTGAAATTCCTTGCATTTTTTAAAACCTTGCTGCTAAATATTACTGCTGGGTTTACCTTTTTAGACTGACATCATCAAAGAGAAACAGACATTTTTAACATTCCATGAATTTTTGAAATTTTTAAAATATCTGAGATTTTACAAATACCTGAAATTCCATGCATTTTTAAAAAACCGGTACGAAATATAGCTGTTCGGTTCGTATTGTTAGACTGACATCATCAAAGCAAATCAAACATTTTTAACATTCCATAAATTTTTACAATTTTTTAAATATCTGAAATTCCGTACATGTAAAAAACCGGTACGAAATATTACTACTGCGTTAAACTTTTTAGACTGACATCATCAAAGTGATCAAAGTGAATCAAACATTTTTAACATTCCATGAATTTTTGCAATTTCTTAAATATCTGAAATTTTACAAATATCTGAAATTCCATGCATTTTTTAAAACCTTGCTGCTAAATATTACTGCTGGGTTTACCTTTTTAGACTGACATCATCAACGTGAATCAAGCATTTTTAACATTTCATGAGTTTTTGCAATTTTTTAAATATCTGAATTTTACAAATGCCTTAAATGATGTTACAACACTCTTACAAACTAGATTTGTAATTGAAATCAGTTAACATACTTATTAGACTTGAATTTTTGTGTCCTTTTTAGTCTTTCACCAGCACTTTTTAGTTTTTCGTGTTCGCCAGATGTTTGTATTTTTAGGTATTAGGATTCCTAGTTGGTTGGTTCCGGACTTCGTTTTACTGACTATAACACACAGTTTGATTAGTAATAAGGAACATCTTCATTAAATTTTGTAGAATGTAAGTTAATTTAGGTTTCGTTTAACGAAAGCAGTGCAATGAATTTTTATCTCACATTGTTTCTCAATAGTTTCCTATACTACAGAAATTATGGGGTCTAAAGAGAGTCAGTCCATGAATGTTTTGCATTCCGAGAGTCCCTATGTGCTCTGACTTAACTGGCATTAAAGAATCTCTTGAACGTTGCTAATTTAGATTCAATTTTTGGTAACACATTCCACTTAAGAAATGCATGGTGTTTGGGGAATGTAGTAATTTAAAGAATGTGAGAAATGTAGTAGAACTGCATTCCATTCGAAGAATTAGTGCTGCATTCCAATTGAGGAAAGTTCTTTTGGAGCTGAGAACTGCAGTGAATTAGTTATCATTAAGGAATCTTAAGAATGTACTGGAGTTGCATTCCAATTGAATAATGTGGGGAATGTATCAGAACTGCATTCCATTTGAGGAATATGACATTTGAGGAATGCAATAGAACTGTACTCCTTTTGTAAGATTAGAGTTACATGTATTCGAGGAATGTACGGCATTGGAAGAATGTATGACATTTGAGGAATTTATGGTATTTGAGGAATGTAGTATAACTACATTCCTCAAGTGGTCGTTGAGTTGAGAAATGTAGTTATCATTAAGGAATTTCAGGAATGTATTGCGAGGGTTCAGAGAATTTCGGAATGTAGTGGAACTGCATTCCATATGTGAGGAATGTAGTAGGGTTGTATTCCTCAGGGCTGTATTCGAGGAATGTATGGCATTTGAGAAATGTATGGCATTTGAGGAATTTATGGCATTTGAGGAATGTAGTATAGCTGCATTCCTCAAGTGGCCTAGACCCGGCTTTTGTCTACTACTTGCTTAGGAAAAACACTAATTAGAATTACTGTTAACCTTAATATTGCGACAATTTATTGCGACTAATGGTTGTTTGCTTGGTTTTGAGAGAGTAGAAGCTTTAATTGCTTCAAGGGATCTCTGTGTTTTCACTACCGTAATCCGTGATAGAAAATACAATTCAAAATGACTGTACATGTCAGAAAGAGGGGGAACAATTCGTCTAAAAACTAGGAGCCAGTCATGTCAAAATGGGATAAAACTTAACCCGGATTAGGCCCAATCTGGGCTTAACCGGAAAATATAGGGTTGTGCTTAGTTCTCGGGTAAACCCGGTCCAACCAAAAATTTTTTGCTTAGGTTGTGCAGGAGTTCGTTTTACCGCTACACTCTTAAAAACACTCCGCTAGAAATTACAGGAATTCTTGTAGTTCTCTACAAAAGTGCTCCTGTGCGGTCAGTCACTAGCGGAGCTTCCTGTATTTTCCAACTTTTGTATTTTTTACCGGTCTCTGGAATAGTAAAAATTACAGGAATTTCCTATAGAAAATACAAAGCAAACCTGTAGTTTTTATTACAGGAATTTCCTGTAGAAAATACTAAAGAAACCTGTAGTTTTGTTCCACTTTTTTACAATCCCTATATCAGATAACAAACCTGTATTTTTTACAAGACAAAACCTGTAAATTTTACTGGAGCGACCTGTTATTTCAGAAGGGAGGGGGTAGGTGTGGGGGGGGGGCGGCCGCTCCCAAAATATTTTCGGCAGGGAGCGGCCGTTACAAAAAAATCACCCACTGGGTGTTGGAAGACTGAAAATTTGAAAAAATTCAAAAATTTCAGTCTTCAAAAATTATGACCACTGTCGCCCTTATATACAAAATTTGCGTTATCAGCGTATCGAGTACTTTCCTGTGAGCAAACCTGTAAACCAGTGAAAACTACAGGTTTCATTAGTACTGAATACTGGTCTAACTTGTAATCCATTCTACCAAAGTATGTCCGGTAAACACTACCAACGATGACCTGTAGAAATTACAAGACTCAACCTGTATTTTCTACAAAAGCTTTTGTACTTATCATCTACAAAAGTGATTCCTGTAGTTTCTACAAGAACATTTCTAAGAGTGTATTAACGACAGTAATCCAAACATGTCATACTTGATAGAACTGGAAAGAAATTAACTCGACATTAAATTTAAAGTAAATTTACGATTTAAATTAAATAAAATTAAATTAAATCACGAATTAAGCATCGACATAAGCCCTTTACTGCTTATCAATCGATGATGTGACATGCCCACTTGAACTGTGCTTGGGACAGGTCCCCCCGAATCCGAACTCAACATCAATTTAAGGGAGAGGGGTCCATTTTTTTGGTCATTTTTTCGACTTTCTCCGATCTCGCTGATTTTTACATATTTTATTGTCCAAACGGTATATTTTAACTAGTTTTTATACCGCCGGAGGCGGTAAACATAGGAAATTAGAAAAGTTGTCACTTTTTCACGTGCGCCAGAGAAATCTCACGCATCGCAAAATGGATCCGTTCAAGCTTTATATCATATTAATTCCATGTTTCCGAACTGTGACTTGTAGGAATCAGAATTTTAAATTAGGTCTTTAAAAAATTTTAATGAATTTTTGAAGTATTAAAATTTCTCAAATTTTAATATTTCAAAAATTCATTAAGAATTTTTAAAGACCTAATTTAAAATTCTGATTCCTACAAATCACAGTTCGGAAACATGGAATTAATATGATATAAAGCTTGAACGGATCCATTTTGCCATGCGTGAGATTTCTCTGGCGCACGTGAAAAAGTGACAACTTTTCTAATTTCCTTTGTTTAACACATGAAATCTCAACTTTGAGGTGAAATTACTCAATAACCGTAAGACTTACAACTTTAATTTTAAAAACTCTTTAAAATATACCGTTTGGTCAATAAAATATGTAAAAATCAGCGAGATCGGAGAAAGTCGAAAAAATGACCAAAAAATGGACCCCCCCCTTAACTCCATAAATAAATTTTCCTTCGAAAGTGAATTTAGTTTTTTGTCCGCAGAATTTGACACCAGATCTCTTATTACTGGTGCCCAGCAGGGAATAAACCTACACCTCATTCTACTTTTAGTTTCCGAAAAATTTATTCAAGCCTTAAACCCGGATTAAGTCGCTAGTCGAGATTAGCACAATTATTTTCAACTCAAAATTAACTGACATTTCCCAGGTGAGTATTGGAATTAAGATACTGTAGCCTTCCAAATGAAGATATTTCTGTTTCTGTTATATATCGTATAGTCCAGTTGCACACCGTGGCTTATTATTTCGAGAATGCATTTACCTTCTGACGCTTGTCATACTCTTATCTTTTATCCAAAGTTAGCAGTTGGAAAGCTAATTTTTGCTAATCATTCCAGTGGAATTTTCTAAATAATTAAGACTCTGATCCAGCATTTCGTGTTCTGTGCTGTCCAACTAAAGCACGGGCCGCGTCTAGCAAATGTCGCTAATGTAGGTGGTATTACTTCCCTCCCTCCTAAAATGTCCAATTGATTCCTGCATTTCTAATCTAATTCTTTTAGCTTTTCGAATCTGATTTGGTTCCAATCCAACACACACAGTGAGTCAAGGCTTAGGCTTAGGCTCAAGTTGAGACCTATTTTTGCTAGAATTCCCTGCAGAGTTTTGTGGCCAGAATTGGTGCTATGAAGAAATGACTGCAGAAGAAAGTAGTTTAAGAAGGTGTGCGGGGTTGTTTTAGAAATTAGATTTTAGAGTAACCGCCAGCCACACATACAATTGCAGCTTGAGCCTCAATTCTATTCTAATATAATTCTATTTTTAGTATTACTTATTATTGATAAGAAAGAAAGAAGAAAGTCATGTACCTACCACTGAAGGAGTTAAGTTGAGTTGAGTTAAGGATGATGCTACTTTCAAACTTATATACTCCCAAAAATGCTAGGCAAGTCATTTCCCCAGCTACGGATGGATATTTCGAGACGGGATAAACAAAAAGCTTTGCTATTGGAGGGGGAGGGGCAGTAACCGTCGTTCGTCCAAACCAAGACCTGTTTTAACATCTACTTACAGCCCTTGCTCCTCCGTATCTGCTCCGTATATTCATTTTTAAAATATAGTAGGTATGTATCAATTTTAGTATACAGAAATCATCTAAACTTTTCGTTTTGAAATCCTACAGATTCGGAGAGAGGAGAAAGTGTCGGATTAGATTTTGATTCATTCTCTGATGCACTCTGAAGCATTCTCAGTTTTAGTTTTGAAGAAATTGCTGACTTGATTCAAATTTAAATTTATGCAAATTACCTAAGTATTCTTGCAGATGATTAGAAATTGTATCCGCCATCAACGAAAATCTAAGTACCACCATCCAATGCTTATTTCTGGGTTTCTGACTTAGAAAATTTTGGAAAATTTAGGAAATCAAATTTTAGCGAGTCATCTAAACTTTGCTTTTGGCATAGGGCTCTTTAACTAGAAGTGGTCCTTGTGAGTGAGTTGAAGCTTCTGAAATCAACCTTATTGGCGTAAAGGAGGGCACTTGCTATTTGTTTTCGAAATAAGTGAATCAACTAGACCGCAGGCAAGTGGAATCTGTTTTTGAAACAAAATGAGGTCTAATGGCAAGTCTGTCCTTATTTCCTTTAGGAACCAATAAAGGAACGGAACTGAGCACTTCATTTCAGGGTTTGTAAGCTATGTATAACCCCAAGGATACCAGTTAGATATCTATATATGGCTAATTAGTAACAGTAGTTTATTTTGGCTTTAACATTCATAATCCTTAAGTTGAGGATATCCTGAGACTGAATACACAAAAAGCTTTATCATTATCTTAGAGCAACCAGAAATATAGGTACAAGATAAAGAAAAATAGCTTTTAATATGTTAACATTTTCGAACTATTGTAGGCCCACTCACAAGACTCATCCTAAGTTCATCTACGGCAGGCAATAGTGTCATAAAGTTTCAGTTTCATCAAAGAAAATCAGTGCTATCAAAGTTTCAACATTGGGTAAAAGTCTGTGCCAAAGTAGGAAAAAACTGAAGAAAAGCTCTGGCTCTTATTTGGTCCCAAGGGTTTAAGTTTTTCTAAGAGTTCCTCTAAATGAGATAAAAGTCTAATCAGATTTTTGGAACTCACATCACTATACAACTAACGATGTTTGTGTCAACTGAAACCGACACCAGACCCCTAGCAAACTCAAATGTTTTCCAAAACACATCTCATTTGTCCAACAACAACCTGCAGTTTAAGTTTTAGTAGTTTCAAGTTCTAAACCTTGTTCTAAATTTTACACCAAATTAACTGCTACAACAAACTTAACACTGCAACACTATGAAGTACATAAGTATAAATGTAATATAAACCAATATAAATTTAATTTAAATAAATAAATATATATATTAATATATGTTTATTATATTATATCGTTAGAATTTTTTGATGACTTCTGCCTAGATTTTCTGATTTTTCTGTAAAGGCTCTTAAATGACCTGCTTCAGGATCAATTTTGGACTTTAGACCTGTTAAATCCTTTAGGCAGAACATAACTCAAGCTAAAGTTTTCATCTCATTTATCCCGATAATCTCAATTTCCCGCAACTTCTTTACATGCAAGACTTGATCACCAAAACACAAGATCTCTATCTTTTTATCTCTGTGTTGTTGTTGTTATTATTATTATTATTATTATTATTATTATTATTATTATTATTATTGGTGTTGCTGTTTAAGCTTTAACGTTTTGGTTCCCTAATTTAAAGAATTCAGCTGCCATATGAGCTGGGTTGGGAAGAGTAATTGATGTGGGTGAGGGGTGAAATAGGTCGCCCTGTGTCTAATGCCTCTTGTCAATCAAGCTTAGAAGCTTAGTGAAACTTCTTAATCATTATTTCAATTGCCTTAATAAGGTGTTTCCTACTATCCTCCTATGTGGTGTGCTCGGTCATCTGTGCACTTCAGGCGTTCCTATATGGGTCATCCTCCTTCCTTTCATACCTTCTTTTCGAATACACCCATGTTTGGAACCACAACCTCCGAGCGGGGGTGCAGGTTTCAGCCATCCTAGTTACTATTCATTTGTTTGGGGAATTAGCCATGGTACCTAAGGTTACCTTGTGTGTGACTGCCACTACATTAGCGCTGTGCTAAGTGGTCAGTAACCGCACGTCAGAACTGCTTTTTGAGTCATGTTTTCTGTCCGTGACCTTCGTCTCTCCGCCTTTTGCCTACCATTTTGCGGGCCGCAGGCAGCAGGTCTCATGGAGAACGTAAATAATGTTGGGTATCATACGTGTACTCGGAGGGAGTTTAACTCGCGCCCCCCCCCAGAGTCCGGATTTTACCGATATTTTTTGGCACACTGCCGCAAACCGAGCACCCCCTTCAGCAAGATTGCCCCTTCTGTACATATCTGCTACCTTGATAAACCGTGCTCTTTGCAGGCGAGCAGTGTTGGCATCTGGGATGGGATCCCATGGGATCCCATGGGATCCCATGGGATGGGATGGGATGGGATTGAAAACTCATCCCACGTGGGATCAGTGGGATTTTGTGGGATCATTTTGCCTTACAATGCATTCACACACCGTTTCCAAATTTTGAAAAAGTGCAATATTTTGTTAAATTTGGTTTAAAAATGTCTGTTTAATTTCATGATTGGCGTTTTGATGATTAGACTACCAGCAAAGCAAAGCATGGAGCTCTTTAAGATGCTGGTATACATAGCTTTGTGTAAATGTAACCTTACAGGCTTCAATCTTTATGATGCACGTTGATGAAACTTTCCAAATATGGTGCTCTTTAACATTCTGGGACCAGACTCGAATTTTTAGGTGAAAAAATAAAAAATCTTTGGTTTTTGCCTATATTTTCTCAGTTCGTTATCGATACACGTGATTGGTTGATATAAATGGAAAAGGGACACCGAAATGAACATTTTCGCATTTTCGCTTTTACGACCTTTGAGCTATGTTAAGCCAGCAGTTAAGGGGGTCCATCATGAAAAATTTTTAGATCACGGATTTCGTTCACTTTCGCACATAAACTAACCACAATGTCGTGCATATCAAGTTCAAATTTTGAGTTCTTCGTTCAGTTCTCCCGTCAACCCATCAACTGTGTGCAATTTGAATATCAGCGAGTACGAGAATTTTGCAAACAGTTGAAGCAAATTTTCGCAAGTCAGCCAAGTTCAAGTTTTTATAAAATGTGGAAATGTGTGGAAATTCAAATTTATAAAATATGTGGAAATGTAAAAATATGCAATTTTGCAGTATAGCCTGCTCGTAAAATGCCTCTCAGCAAAAATCAGCAATTTTCACAATTTTACAGATAAAAATTTCATTTCAAAAAATTTTTACTCTGGCAAAGGATTCCAAGCAACATTGGGTATCGTTTGAAACCTGTATACATGTACTGTGCCACTGTGGAATTAGGATTTTTAGTTAGGACCTCTAGTTTGTTATAATTCTGCAGCAAAACAAAACTTAATGACCCTCATTTTTGTTCACCAAAAGCGACCGAATTTAGCTACTCTCGGCAGTTCGCTAACTTCACAAATTAATTAAAATTTTTTGAAGACCTGATTCAAAATTCTAATTCCACAATGACACTGTATCTGTTTAGAGTTTTAAAACTATACAAATGTTACCCAGTATCTTACATCAGTTTCGAGTTTTGTGGCCAGAATTATAATTGACCGACACAGCAGACCTCTGCTTGGAGGTGAATTTTTCCCTTAGTGCCACACTCCAGTTGCTTCGTGACGAGGAGTAGTGCTATATCAAATTTTGCACTATGACACTGAATAATTGCATATCGCAATTACCCGAGGCAGCAAGGCTAAGGTGAATTTTCTCAACAACCGGAGATGAGACTTAAATTTTATATTATTTTATTTATTTTATTTTAATTTTACACAACCTTTGAGCTATTTCTTGTGTGGTCAAATCAGTAAAGCAAAAAACTATTTTGGGGGTTAAAAAATGACTATTTTTGCAGAAATCAGTTTTGTCAAAATTACTGCCAAATCTTTCGGAGAATTTTGAATTATTTATACTTAGTGCTATCACTTTGCTTTCTACTCAGTTTACACAATCTAATTGCACATTTTATCAGTGCCTTATCTGGAGTTCGTTGCTTTAAGCTAGAGATTTGGCCGACAAACGTATATATTTGGCAAAACTGCTATCATTTTATTTTAAACATCAACTTCTCAAAAGCTACCCCATGGATTCGCGTAAGCTGTGGCAGAAGGAAAAAGAAAAAAGACCTATTGAGCCAAATCCATAAAATTTCCCTCGACCGACGCGTCCATCATATCATGGTATGGACAAATTTTGCCCCATTCTATAGTTTTGAAAAATTGATACTCAAAGCTTGTTGGTCTATATTTAGTTAGTTAGTATATATGTTAAAAAGTTTTGCTGATTTTGCTTTTTTCGTATTTACTGATTATAAGCTTTAAAACGGTGTGTCAAATTTTTCCAACTCGCAAAATTGCGAAAGTTTATTGCGTTTCAAAATTCCCCTCACAAAAGGATACCACCGCATTAAGACCTTACGACAATATTAAAATTTCAATGCTACAGCGATTGTACGGTCAAATACCGCAAGTGGGATTATATGGGATTGGAAAAAGAAAGTTCGGACAAATGGGATGGGATGGGACGGCGAATTTGAAAATCTGGTGGGATGGGATGGGATGGGATCAGAGAATTCGTCCCATTAGGCGAGACAAGGCAGATAACTTGCGTCTTCCTCTTTTAGTCCACTCACAATTCTATTTAATTTGTAATTAATTAATTCAGTGAGCCTTTGCCAAACACAATATCAATTGCTAACAAGCACATTTACGAAAAGTAATAATTATCAATTATTCTCTTAAACTTCTCATATCAGGATTCAGAGTAGCTTAGGCCAAAAGATGTTGCAGTTGACTTAAAGGTATAAGTGGTTATTAAATGGAGTCCGTCATGCGTTACCTGGAACAGACCTTTTGACATGTATTAAGGTTTTTGAGAGTGTGGCAGTTGTCAGTACATTTTCTTTTTGATATTTTCCGGAACCAAATAAAAATGTCATGCAATCCATAAGTTGTCGAGCTTCCAAGTTTTCTGTTAGGCAATTTAGGTTAAGTCTATTCAACAACGGGTCACAGCAGTTTGAGACCGAATTCAAACCTGTGCTTTGTTCAACTGAGCCTGAATTAAGTTCAGTTATTCAATCGATAGATGGTCCGTATACTAAACTGCGTTTTTGACCCCCACCTCAGTTGAGGTGCTGGCTGTGGTGACAGTCTTCAGTTTTTGTCTTGTATTGCATAATGGTCTGTCAATAATAAAGTAGGTAGGCGTCTGTGTGTGTATGCGTTCTTTGCACCAGTGAGTCATGAAAGTTCCCTAGCCACAAGTTGTGCTTAACCCATTACGATTAAGTGAGTGCATTAACCACATGCTGTTTAATGTTGACAATTCTCACAGCTTCAAACGTCATGATGATGAAACGCACTTAGAGGGAAAAGACTTTCCAGATAAAATGAAAATGAAGTCTGAAAATGAATAAATGGCTGAAGTCAAGACGACCTAGACTTGTTGTACCAATACTGCTCCTTATTTTTCCGCAATTAATCCCAATAAATACATACATAAAATAAATTAAAAATTAAGAATAAATTCATGCATAAAATAAATTAAAAATTGTTAAGATAACACCTATTAAATAGTAAAACTCGGCCAACATTAAGGTTGCTGGTGGTACTATTGAATTTGTTTACCAACATCACTGTGTTTGCATAATTTGTTAGTCACAATTGAATTGACCTGATGAGCCGGAATTCAACACAGTCATTTCTCAATGTTGACATGTACGATGCAGGGATTCGGGTTTATATCTGCATTCTATTCCTACTGGGATTCACGATAAATATTTTCGGCATCGTCCGACTAATTGGAATTGGGAGACGAATTCGCGGCGGTTGGTCCAGTGCGGCAATGTATCAAATTAGCATTGGTGAGAATGCTATGCTGGTTGGTTGAGTTGAACTGCAGTTTTCTTTCAAATACGGAAATAAGTCCGGAATCCGAAATGAGTGGACGTCGGGAAATGCATTACTCTACCACAAGCGTCGTTTCGCGCGCGAGTATAAAAGTGCAGTGCAAAACAATTTTAACTCGTTTAACTCTGCAGTTGAGTTAAAATTAACTGTTAACTCTTTTAACCATGTGCACGAAAAGGATTGAGTTAATTTTAACTCCTTTAACCAGTTTAGCTCACCTATCATCCCTTCTCATTTCAATATGAGAAATGGCAAAAGCAATAATCCTTTAATGTTTTTTCACTGTGTAACGTATATTTGATATCTTTATCTATATTTTCCACCATACCACCCAAACAGACTTGGCTGGTTTTAGAGGTCACTGGTTCTGGGCTTTCCAAATATTTTCATGTTCTGCTAGGAAGGTACCCGAAGCTCAGGAATTCCAAAAATGTTAATTTTAAATTTGGAAAATTGCGAAATTTTGTAGTTTTAAGAATTTAAGAATTTTCGAAATTGCAAAGCCTTACGTAGCAACCTATGTAAACATTTGGATCACTCAGTTACCAGCAAACTAGCCAACCCTGTATGGGAAATATTTGGGGAGATATCAGAAAAATTTACTATGTTCATTTTAGGTGCCTGCAACGTGTGTGCGTCGTTTGTCCTCATATCGTCGCCCTTGGAAGATGTCAATTTCTTTTCATTCCTGAGACAGCGATGGAGCTGCAAAATTCTGTCCTTTCTGGGCTATTTTGGAACTTCACTGTTACCTTGGCTCATAGTAGAATTGACTGTAGAACGAACAATTGCTGTGCAATTCCCGTTTTTAAAACTAACAATATTAACACCATTTGCTACAACAATTGCCATATCAAGTAAGCGCTACAAAGGTTTTGGATCATACCAAAACGAATAGCTTAAGTTTCGCTGCTGTAGAAATGCTGAAAGAAACTACATTTACTTTACATTCCCACAAGCTAATTGGAATTTTTATGAATTCACTCTTGAAATTTTGTGCAACGTAATACCCACAGAAAAAGAAGTATTGAAGCAGGCACAAAGCTAATTTGCATATTTCAGCCATAACAATTAACGCTACAAGCATATCACGTGAATAACAAACACAGCGCAAGACACAGGACAGATATAACACTGAAAGTCTACAATCTGATTTTTTCTAGTTACCACAGGAATTCTTGCCACCTATAACAGCTGGACATTAATAGCTTCGGACTCCTACTCAAGTCGTAACAGTAGCTGGTGCGGAACTCCGGAGCATCACCAGTGGTCAATTTACATATTTCATGTGACCAATACTGTGATAGTTTTCACTGCGCCTTTTCTCATAATCACTTGTCTGAATGTATGGATTGCTCATTCTCTGATTGGACGAAAGTGTCGCACAAAATCATCCACATCTGATTATGCGGGTACAGGGTAAGAATTTAAGATTATTACAAGCACGTTGGCTATTTAAATGAGTGATATTCTAGTCTATGAATGAATACTTTAATAACCAGTGCTTTTTAGGTTGCTGCTAAGAAGTAATAACCTTTGCGTGAAGTTCATCAGTTTAAGTATACTACTGCTGCTAGATATGTGGTCGTTCACTCACGTTTTGCTAACAAACTTGGTTACGTTTTTCTGAAATTATTTCCTGTTCTATAGAAAAGATGAAAAGCCAGTATTTTCATGAAAATTTGTATACTGGTCGAACTTGTTCATTTCTTCAGTGCGATTTGTGACTTGATGCAAGGGAAGAGCATATTATTCAATATTAAATGACTGATAAATCTTTAATGACCTAATAACTTGTTATTTAGCGGCGAGTCAACGCGTGTGTCCTTCAAATCAAATAATGCCAGAGAGAGGAGGCGAAATCGGTCTGCCCTTAAGGTGAAACGTTTAATGTCGTTTGATTAGGTCTGCGCGGTTAACGAATGCGGGGCCGCGGCTGGGATCTTCTGAGAGTAGGCCCCGGACTCTATTTCACACAGTGGCTTACGCCGCCGCAAGTGTATTGGGACCAAATTAAATAAACGTATTAATTGCTTGCTATGATAATCATTATTTGTTAACATTTGTTGCCTTCTGCTATTTTTGTATGTTTTTCGGCAATAATGATTGTAATACATCAAATATTTCTCAAAATTGAGCATTTATAATAAGATAATCTAGACTAGTTCCAATAGCTACATTTATTGTGCGAATTATAACCGAGTTATGTTTAATTTTCAGTTAATTATTGTATCATTTGTGTATCTTCTGATGAATATGCCAATGTACGTGTCAAGGTTAATAGGATTCTTCAAGTCCGATGATAATATGTCTTTTCCAACGGCTTTACTACTACAGGTTGGCACTCCTTTTAGAAAACTACTTTAAATACAATACTAACTTTGTCACTCTGGGTCCGATGTTATCGTAACCTAATAACCGCGTTAAGTAGCAAGTCCGCGTTATCTCGGCTATCTTTAACACAGAGACTAAACCAGGGTTAACGACTAAACTCGGCTTTGGGTGTTGATAACATTGGCATCTGGAGTTTTAGTCACATTGATTAACCGCTTTCACCGATGCCTTAAATATCAAGGGCTATTACAGATTTTCAATTACGATTTTTGTTGGCTGTCAAAGATGAAATACCTTTATCAATTTCAATGTAGGAGTTAATTTAATTCATAAGTGAACAAGTTAATGATTCATAGTAGTCCACTCATTCGTTTAGCTTTCCCATCTGGTATATGCCACTCAATTCAGTGTAAATTTTCTGGCCTATTCAACCATAACCATGCGTCATTTAAAGGAAACAGCAAGAGAATTTCTCAGAAATGTTTCTGATAAATGCATTACGCCGAGAAAACAGAATGCTCAAGAAGACTCAGAACCGGAAGATAGGTAAATGACATGAATGCATCATTTTAGCCTTAAGCCTGAGATGACTAAAACTTATTTTGTTTTCTCCAGAAATCTCCACTACCCTCGGTCAAATAAAAGGCTGTGTTGGTGTAAAAGCAATGCTCTAGCACCTATGTGTTCAAACATTACTGCGATCTGCATATTTCGAAAACAGTAAAAGTTGAAGGAAACTACTCCTTCAATACTCCGGGTTGTAGTAGCTCAATCGCTACGTGCGTCAAATTTGAAATCGACATGGTGGGGCTGTGGTTGATATTTGAGCCAACTACTGAAAGCTCAAAGACACAAACCAATCTGAGCTGCCTAATTTTTGACTTTGGGAGGAGCAAGTTGTCAGAAAAATCAGGAGAGTATCCCTGATTAATTTGCTTTGTCGGCGACATCAAAGAATAGATTTGGAAAAATCCGCTTCAGTTTTGTATTTCGTAGCTGAAACATCAAATGACCAGTTCCCACAATAGCTCAAAGGACTACAAGTGAAGGACGGTTGTGTAAGGCCTTTTCAAGAAAGGATAGAGGAGAGTTAAGCTTAACTTGACCCTTTTAGGGAAAGTTGGGTAAGAGTTATTTTTAAATTTTCACCCTACTCTTGCTTCTACTCTACTCTGCTCCACTGTACACTTTATTGGAAATATACCTTGATTCGTTCATGGGGTCTATGAATGGCAGATCCAGTCAATTTTGGCCAAAATATACAGTCGGTTATTTTAATGTATAACCATATAACCATAGAGGACTTCCGCTTACTTAGAAATGAATAAACGCAGTGTAATTATGACTCACTTGAATGTTTAGATTAATCCAATTACATCTCATCCCTATGTCAGGAGGAACTCAACGCGAAATGGTGATTACTCCGGCAAACCTTTGATACACATCTTGCAAATCTTTTAATTTAACAATTGTTATCATTGTATGTTTTCAATTAAATACAATTATTTAATATGTGTATGATGTTTTCTTTTGTTGTGATTTGCACTTATTTACAGTCTTAACAAGTTTGTGTCTGGCTTTGAATTTCATTTTTCTTGACTTCTTTGAAACATGTTTGTGGAATTTTTCCTGCCGGAAATCATTGAGTTCATATTTGAATGCAAAGACTACAATGCATACCAAATATATGATCCTGCATATTTGTTCTAATTCTGCACCTGCTTCTGACGCATCAAAGCCGACCTGTAAATTGCACGACATGCACCATCAGCTAAGTGTCGAAGCTAAAGTTTGTTTAATGGAATGGAATGGTTTTCCCGTCCGGGGACTACTGCACAGTTCTCTGTTTCAGGAAGGCCAATACCGCCAGTTTTTGGCCGCACTAGATGGTTTCTTCTTATTATTATTATAATTATAATAATTATTATTATTAATTTCAATTTATTTAATCACTTATTTGAAGTTCCAAACAGTCAAAGAAATCGCTAATGATGTTTTGCTCCTGTAACTTTTGGTGATACCAGGAAAGTATAAGACAGTGACTGTAGCACTGTGAAATTGATTAATTCTTAGCCATTGTTGCGTAGCAGGGTGGGCAGAGTAGACTCGTTTGCAGGAGATCATGGAGACAACCACAACAGTTGAGCGATATCTTGATTTATTGCCCCTTGCCAACGCATTAGCGGGACACTACTGTAGGCATACAGTAACAGCAATGACAGAGTAACGATAGTAATGGCCCCTTGCTTACGGATAAGCAAGACCGTAATACAACAACTCTTAATCAGTTAAACTGTACTATGCCTTCTGAGAAACTCGAGCAAGATATGAGAGCAACTTTCTCCCCTGAGGGGTAAGAAAAGTATAAGCTAAGTCGGCAAGTGCACATGGTCTATAATAATCAATGTAAGTCGTATGAGAAAAGATGTCTGTTTGAAAGAATGCCGCGTTGCAGTTGATATAAACTGTTGCTACAGTTAATGATACGAAATAAATGGCATCCTAGTGCTGCGTTAAACTCGGCGTACAGCTTGGAGAGAATGGAGAGAGAATGGTCCCGTTTGTAGGAAACTATAAACTTTTATAGAAAAGAGATTGACGTATAAAAGGGGCCCGGGGAGATTAAAATCATTCGGGTGAAACTTGTGGGAAGAAATATAGGCTTGGCCTGTAATAAAAATGTAAGATGCAATTAATTTTAAAAGACAACTGAAATATTTAATTTTAAAGAGAAGGAGGAGGAACTTGATTGTTACAGTTGTGTTAAATTTATTTTTGGGAATTCGGGGTTGTCGTAGACTGTTACTCTTCCTGGGCCAATGTTATCTACTTCAAAACCCAGGTTAGTCAGTCCCTGACCTAGATTAACTTGCCTATATGTAACCCACGAACTTAACCCGGGTTAGTGACTTAACCCGACCATGATCGGGATCCAAGTCAGAATGAGCCTAAAACTGAACATCCATCCTTTAGCCTAATCTAAGACTCAAAGCCAATCTTACGCCAATTTTTAAACTGGTCTCTTCTTTGGCTATCGACCTTCATCCTGATTCTAATGTGGATCATGTTTATTCTTGAATTCCAATTCGAAAGAATACAATTTATAATTATACAACAAATTCCGGCATTTTGGCTCCTGGTATCACCAAAAATTACAGTAGCAAAACATTATCATTAGCGATTTCGTTGACTGTTTGGAACTGCAAATAAGTGATTAAATTCACTTGCAATTCAGAATAATAATAATAATAATAATAATAATAATAATAAAATAATAATAATGATTTCAACACCTTGAGGATAACTTGAAGCACTCAACGCCTTACTCAGTTCCATCCGCAGAGAGGCGTCTCCCTCTCGAATTGACCGCATGGCGCCGGTGTCAGTGTTATCTGGGGTTAGGTCTAAGATTCTAGAACCCGGCTAAGATTTTGCCTTTATATTCAATTTCCCCTTTCTCGTTTACTCTGAAGTCATGGATAGATTTGACAAAGACTTTGTACAGTTATTGGTAGAGTGGAGACAATGTCGGGAAGAGCCTGTTCGGTAGGTTCCGTAGTGGTTATGTCTAAATTATAGGGCTTTTCCTTTAAAAAGCGTCCTCTGTAATTAGTCTGTTGGTATTTTTTCAACTTTGTATTGGCCGATTCTTTGCTTTTTAGCTTTTCTACGACATCATTTTCAAGCACGTCCTGGTGCTAATCGAGCTCTTCTGGTTTAACTAGGATCGAATATTTCATTATTTTATAAAACTGCTAGCATTGCCACTGACTATTCCTATTAGCGGTCCGAGGATAGCGGGAATAAAGCCACCCTTTTGAACTATAATCTGTTTCTTATCTTTTAGCTTCAATTTCTTATCTCTCAAATTTCGCAATATATTTACGTGTTTGCGTAGAGCTCTTTTGTCTGCTTCTGACAGTTCGGCGTTTCCAGAAAGTAAGTTCTCCATGCAGTCTAGAATCGTTCTGACTAAACTCAGATCGCTGCTTTCAGTAATGGCTTCTTCAGTAATTCTCTCATCTTTTTGTTACAGTTACAGAGATGTATGAGACAGGGAAGATTACCTTCAAATCGTTTAGCCTTTTGCGTTTTATTGATTATCAATGCTTCTTTCTGTTATGTGCTTGTTTATCGCGTGTCGGTACTCGGTATTTATCGATTTTGCGTTTTCATTGGTTCTATTGGTTTCGGCTGATAGACTCCTGTCCGGTCAAAAATATATTCTGTATTGCTCTGGGGTTTCTTGGTCGAGGTCAATTAAGAAATAACCGTGGGGGAGTGAAGTCGCGTGGTTGAAAGATTCCATAAAGTACGTTGTGTTGATTGGAAATATTTGTCGGGCTAGATTCATTGCTGTCAGTTTGTCTGTTGGATGTTTCATTAAAACTATGTATTGGCAGTTTATCCGGTTAGTTGTTTGTTTATCATAAAATAAATCCTGGGTAATGTGTACGACACTGCATGACCAGTAATGGCCTCCCCGGGTGAAAAGTCGAACCAGTTTAGAATCCTTTTTTACTTCATCCATTAGGTCGCAAGAATTAGTAAAATTGGTTCTGTGTTCCTTTTTTATTAACGTCAGGTAAACCCTCAACAAACTCCACGTGTAATTTTTTCGTAGGCCGCTTGCCACTCCGTAAAACACCAGATAACTCTTGTCGGGAGAGGTCTTATCCATCTATATGCGATTTTTACAAGTTTTGACACGAATGTTAACTTTCCTGCTTTAGTGGGGGGGAATCCATGGAGGTAAACGGGTGTTTGAAGTAGAGTAAGTTACAAGGAATACAACTCATCGAGATCGGCTTTTTGTAAGAAATATAGGTGGAGTTTACGATGAATGAACTATGAATCCGATCGAAGCGCTTTCTATGTTTTCATTAATGTCGAGGCAAATCTGGAGATTGTACACCTCTGCAATGACGGGACAATGCTCAGCTCTGGTAGTAACACAGGGAGTACTAGGGGTATGACTGGTAAAATGGCTGGGTGTTTGTGTGGGCGTACAGGGTACATGAAAGAAACTAATAGTATAACTGGGTGTATGACTGGTAGTATGTGTGGGCGTACTAGTAGTGTGCTGGGAATACAGGAGGTAGGTACACACAGCATACCAGGAGTGCAAGGAGTATTAGGAGTACAGGCAGTATACCAGGAAGGCTGGAAGTACAAGCTGCATAGGCAGTATACCAGGAAGGCTGGAAGTACAAGCTGTATAGGCAGTATACCAGGAAGGCGGAAGTACTAGAGGTACTAGCAGCATAGTAGTAGTGCAAGCAGTGCTAGGAGTACAGGAGTTACTGGCAGTATAGGGCGCGAACGGTATATAAAGGGTGAAAGTTTTTATATCACGTCAGCTTCACTTGTTCTTTCATCGCGAACGGTCGGTTTTTAAAAGTGCTTTCTCTGTCAATACAAGCAGTTCTTAAAGACGTAAAAGCTCTGACTTTTTCATGCATAAACGGATATTATGTTAAAAGTTAATAAAAGCGCGAATTATCTTAAAAGTTAATAAAAGCGGTTTTGAAAAGGACATATAAACGTGACATATATAATAAAAGCACGAAGTACATAAAAGCGCCAAAGGTTCATAAAAGCGTAAACTGTATTAAAAGTTAATAAAGGCAATTTCTAAAACTTAAATTTTGAGAATGTCTGCGATTACTGGATTAAATGCTGCGATTGGAAAGTTGGGTATGGAAAGATGACCCCCAAGTTTCAAAGTCTGTTTAGAGATAAAGCTGTCTCCCTCATAAAAACTGAGTGGGATAGTAAAACTGTAATTGGGACCAATGAGTTTTGGGCATACTCCCAGCTTTTACCCCTGGACATCCCTACAACTACTAGTATTTCCCACAAATGCTTAATTTGTAATGAATCATTTCCTAAATCCTAGAACTTCAGAGACACAACAAACTTGAACACTCCTCGAAAACTTTCTATCCTTGTCCAAAATTGAAAAGGTATTTACAGAGAAGCACTTCAGAGACATTTCAGAAAGTTCCACACAAACGAAGCTCCTTCCTACGAATGCCGAAAATGCGGCTTCACATAGAGGACCTACAATGGATATCAAGGCCATCTGAGGACTCACCGGGAAGCCCCAAAATTCAAGATCCCAGAACTCTTAGGCAACCCCAGTTCTCCAATCTCCCAACTGAGGACGCCCCCAAATTGATAACAAGTATAGTAAAGGACCTTCCCCAGGACATAGCCCAAATTTACAGGGAACATTGGAGCAGAATTAGAACACGGCGCTTCGTCTCCACTGGAATTCAAAATAGATACAACCTCAGGGTTTCTGACCCCTGTAAAATCAAGCAGTTAATTAAGTTTATCTTCAAACTTCAAAGGTGGCAGTTCAAATTTATCTTTCGGTTTTGTACTTAGAAATATTGAAGATGGGACCTAAGGTTCTACTATCCTTCCGGAAACAACCGGTATCTTGATGAGCCAATTCACATTTCAAATGAATGAGATCTAGAAAAATTTTCTATGAGTTAGTCAGGGGGGACATCCTGGAATGGGTTAGGTAACAGCGCCCTAATACCAAGTGGACGGTCCTGGAAATTACTAATGTCTGTTTCTATATTAATAAATTGATCTCTTATCCTGTGGGTGAAGCTAATGATAAGCTATTTCATCACCACAACAATTTTGTCAGACATTCTAAAAGTTGTGAGGTGGGTATCAAACATATCTCCCCTGGTGGGGAAGTCGGGCCCATGAAAACGATACTGCAGAAATTTAGTGATATGGGTATCCCGGTGCCTGAATGGTACTATCCCTTCAGGGTTGCCTATGATTTCGAATGTAATGTTCAAACCTACAAACAAGAAAAGCGGTCCTAAGTTGATCTACGAACAGGACCTAATCCAAGCATCGGTTTCCATTGCTTCAAACGTCACTAGGTACGAGGATCCAAACTGCCTAATAACTACTACTTTTTGATCCCTTTGAGTTAGTGATCCAAATGAAGGACTACACGGAAAAAATTGCCGAAAAGGTATACGAACTTCTTAGGGAATTCTACGAGCGCACCCTGTCTGGTCTAACTCAGCACAAGAAACTTCTAGCTGAATTTGAGGAATAGCTTAAGGTGCTGGTATCGCTTTGTGTAAATTCGACACTGCAAGCTTCAATTCTTCATGAAAGTGGATGAAACTTTCCAAATACATTATTTTCGTGCTCTTTAACATTCTGGGACCAGTCCCGGAATTTTAGGTGTAAAGATAGGAAAGTTTTGGTTTTTGCCCTTATTCTCTCAGTACATAGTTGACACACCAGATTGGTTGGTATGGCTGGAAAGAGGGCACCAAAATGAACATTTTTGCTTTTACAACTTTTGATCTATCTCTAGTGGTTAAGTCAATATAAGCAAAAAACGATTTTTGGGGTCCAAAAATGGCCGTTTTCGAGAAAATCAGTTTTTTCAAAATTACTGCCAAATCGTACGGACAATTTTGGTTTATTTATACTCGATCGATACACAGTCTCATTGCACATTTTATCAATACCTATTAGCCGGAGTTTGTTGCTCAAAGCTAGAGATTTGGCCGAAAAACCATTTTGGCAAAACTGCGATTATTTTGTTTTGAACATCGATTTCTCAAAAACTACTCAACGAATTCGCGTAATTTTTGGCAGAACGAGAATTCGCACTATTGCGGAGGGACATTTTTCTTGGTTTAAGCTAAAACATCACCACTTGCGAGAAAACTCAATGCAAAGTTGCGAAAGTTTGTGTCACCGCACATTTAATGGATTTTCTTGATCGTTAAGACCTGCTGAGCCAGATCCCAAAAAATGTCCCTCGGCCCACATGTCCTTTATAGGTCGGCGCAAGAAAAAATTTTGACCGATCCCACAGTTTTGAGAAATCGATGTTCAAAAATTTTTGGTCAATATTCAGTCGGTCAGATGTCAGTATGTCAGAAAATTTTCGCTATTTTTGCGGATTTTTACTAGTTTCGTACTTTCATGAGAATCTACAGATTATAAGCTTTAAAATGATGTATAAAGCTCTTTCCAATTCGCAAAATTGCGAAAGTTACGGCGTTTCAAAAACTACCCACAAAAGCACTGCACAAAACGATACCAGCACCTTAAAGCTGTCCCAACGCTAGGATTCAATTCTGGAAAGTTCGATATGAACCTTATAAAATGTTGTTTAATTACAAATTTGCTCTTAAATGGCCAAGACATCAACTACACAGTAAAAATAATAATAACGACATGGCTCTCTCTCTCTCTCTCTCTACCCCGAAATTGTACCTCCTTGATATTACAAACTACCTAAAGCTGGGACCTCCTATAAAAGGGGTTAAAAGGTTTTAAAATTGAGGATCAAAAGGGCGCCTTCCCCTATGAGGCCTTCACTTCCCTCGAGTTTTTAGGCCAAGGGTTCCCCTCACCGTGACTTATAGTATTCAACTTTGGACAACAAGAAATTTCAGATGAGGACTTCACAGCCGTTGTAGTGGCATGGAGAAAAAATAAGATGAAAAATGTTAGAGAATTCCTATTAATTTGGTACAATTATCTGGATGTAGGACCCTTCTTCAAGCAACGGAGAAGCTGTTTGGCTTTTGGGAGACTATGGGAATCGACGTGTTTAAAAGTGGAGCCCTCTCTCCCTGGTTTGGCTATATACACATGATGAATAAAATACCTAAACACACAACTCTTCCCCTTTCAACAAATTCACCCAAAATTGGCACAAGTTAATTAATGATGATATAGTCGGGGATCCTAGTTTGTCTTTCACAGATATCATGAAGTCGGGGTAACCGAAATTACAAACGGGTTTAAAGTTGCACAAATCTTTGGGTTCGACGCCAATGCGCTATACCTCTGGTGCACAATGCAAGATATGCCCACTGGATTGTATACCAAATGGAAACCCACAGGAGATGAGAAATCAAAAGATGGCCACAAAAGTGCAGGAAAAAAGCAATGTGGCTAGAATACATGGCAAAGGTACTGGGAGTTAGAGTTGAGCATGCTTACAACGGGGGCCAAAAAAAGGATTGGAAAATCTGAAGTTTATGGATGGGTTCAGGAGAGAATTTAGTCTTACAGTTTCATGGGTGCTACTTCCACGGACATGGCTGCAAGTTGGATAGGAACCAGGACCCTGAGGTCGGACTAAAAGACGGGAAAGAACTGTGGGCCGACGCTGGGTCCCAAGCCCCGGGAGAAGAACTCAGAGGGACGGCTAACTGAAGTTCGGAGAAGAAGAAGAAGAAGTATTGCTTTTAACACTGGATGTACTGGGGGACTGGGGGCATAAGGAGTACAGGCTGTACTTGGGGTACTGGGGTATTAGGGGTACAGGGGGTACTGGTGGTACTGGTGTACCTGGGGTACCGAGGGTACTGGGGGTACAGGGAGTACAATGGGAATCAAATGGGTTAAAACCAGCGCAACAATTATTTACAGTATTAAAAGTTTGTATCTATAGCTTTGAATATCGTTTTTCTAAACTTCTCTGAAACTTATGTATGTTTATAAATTTTTCATGTCGGAAATGTTGTGTAGTCTAACACTACAATGCATGCCAAATATTTCGTCTTACGTTCTAATTCTGCCAATGCTTCTGACGCATCAAAGCCAGCCTTTCAATAGTAAATTATGTGCCATCAGACAAGCAGTCGAATCTAAAAGTTGTTTAATGGAATGGAATGGAACAGTATTCCACTCAGATTACAGCCTTTTAACAAAACGAATTTTGTAAGCTGCAAACAAGTTTCAATTTTCTCACAAATTCTGACCAATTGTTTGCAACTCAAATCATACTTACAGACTTAATAGTGCCGAGCCCATTTCATTTAGATAATGATTGTCAAGAGGCCTTTGAAATGCTAAGTTAGTCGCTTGGACCCTGGTTGACTTAATGCTAGTATTTCCAGGATGCCAAAAACAAAGACAGTACTAAATGGGAGATCTTTCAAAGAGATCTTAAGGAAGATTGGAAATACCACAACTTTTCATGGTATTAAAGATCTTATGGAAATTAATAAGTGGTACTTCAGAGTTGTCTGGGCTTTCTTCATTTCGGTATCACTTGGACTATTCTTTCAGCAATTGCATGAATTACTTACCGAATCTTCCCACAATCCCACAGTGTTTAAAAGAAAGTCAGAGTTTTTGCACACATTTCCCGATCTTCATTTGTGTTCTGCAGAATGGTATTCCCGGGAATATTCTGAAGCCGTGAAACTTTCAAAACCCGAAATAAAATCATATATAAAGTTATTTTCTCCACTTCTTCAAGATTGCACAGCTGCTAGAGATTTGGAAAACAATCTTACCGCAGTCTTACGCTCTTTAATATTGCCTGATTTCGAAGTTTTCGATACAAGCAAGGCGAATTTTGACAAAAGTGGCTACGAATATTCTCCTGCTGGAATTTGTTATGTATTTAAAAGTAAAAGCTGTAACAATGACTCCGAAATACCAAGAAATGATAGAAGAAAAGGCGATATTTCAATACTGATTTTAAGGAATAAGTACGATTTACCAAACATGGATATAGCCTTGGGTGAAGGCTTCGAGGATATGAATCCAGTTCCGCTTAGTTTGCATCCTGAGTACGAAGTTGTCGTTGTGGAAGTCCAGCTGTCAAAAGTCAAAATGTTGAATCAGCTACAAGCTCCATGTTCTGTAAGCCGTACTCCAATCTACTACTGGCAGTGTGAAGAAATTTGTGAATACGAATTATTACGCTGTTCACATGGATGCAAACGATTTCTCCTTGGCCTGAATGATTCAGTTGGGACAATGTGTGACTGCAATCAGAAAAATGAATTCTCCAACGCAACTTGTTTGAGCAAGTTTAATGATTGCATCGGTCACTGCTCGCCGCTTTGTGAGAGATTCCTGCTGAGCGCAAGTGTACATTACTTATATACAGGAATGATGCCTGACGAGGATGCTCCACCTAACGCAAGCCATGTAGTATGGTTTCGCTTAAGCGATCGAAATCGATTATACTTCAGTTTGGAAGAGTGTAAACTCTATACTACTCCAAAGTTGCTTAGTGGAATCGGTGGTAGTTTGTCGCTGTTTACTGGGGCCTCCTTGATTACAATTTTACACATCTTTTACAATTGTATCTATTTCCTGGGTTCTTTTTGCTACAGATGCCTTGACGTTAGCTTGTTCCGCTGAATTACACGCTTATTTGTTAGCATAACCTTGGAACTAACTGGAATTGGAAGCGTTTCGTAGATATCAGTTGGCTTGACATTATTATAACCATTCAGCATGTTTTAACGTCTTTCACAATAGAATCTTTAAGTATACTTTATTGCACACCTTAGCGTGCATTCACTGATTTATACGCACGCCGTGTGGGAAGCTCCGAGTGTGGGGCACGAAGCGCACGAGTGCCACGCACGAGGGCTTCCCATACGACGTACGCAGTAGAAATTAGTGAACAACGCTAAGGTGTGTTGTAAAGTACTTATACAACGATTCAACCTCTCCTTAATTGATGAAACCTTACTCATTTATGTTGCAGCTGACAGCTAAGTTAGAGAAATTTCAACATGAAGTGGCAGCAACATTATTGCTTGCCGTGGCTGGGAGGCCTACTTTTTGGTGTGCAGCAGAGCTGTCTAGGTTGGAGCTCTGCTGTACACACTGCTGAAGCATGCAGGAAACTGTATGCTACAGCAATTTAGATTAGGGACCGGCTTCCCAGCGTGCAGCGTGCGTATAACTCAGTTATACGCACGCTGCACTGTGCATTATCTGATTTATATGCACAGTCTTTACATAGGAAAAGTGCAAAAGAGTTGTATAATACAATTTTACGTTTTCTGAACAATCTTATCACAAAGTAATGAATATAGTTGCCATGTAACTCTATTTCAAATATAAAGTTGGAACGTAAGCACAGAGGACTTAGTTGTTTCCTTGCTTCCTGCGTGCCAATTTCGCGCTCTGCAACTGGGCTGAACTCAGATCGTACTGAACACTGAAAGTAGCTGCCATGTCCCAGAAAATCGCAAACTGTCAAGATAGGAAAAGAAGGAGTTTCTGTTAATGTGCAGTTGCTGAGTCTCAACTCGTCCCAACAAATTATTCAAAGACATAGTTCACATAAGCTGTGCGTCAAATGAATCTAAGAGGCTACTGATAAAGATACGGTTATAGCACTGGCAAAAATCGAGAAGCCCCACCAAATCCTCTTTTACAACTCACTCTCCCTTTTCTTATGTTAATTATGTGAGAAGATATTGGTGAGTGTACGCTACACAGAGCATTCTTTGCTTTGCTGCATTGTGCGCCGTGCAGATAGGTTAATCATCCGCACGGTGCGGGCATAGAAGCCTAGCCATAACCAAGAGCCATAACCAAATGCTATATAAGCGGACTGCAAATCGCAGCAGTGCGCATATTCAGCAGAAACAGGAATACGATAACGTTACGAGAACATGAAAAGCTACAAAGCTGAGCTTCAACCTTCAACATACAGCTCAGGTGCACATAAAAACGGCCTCCCAGCCGCTGCAATTTACTGTCAGTTTATCGTAGAAGTTGTCAAACCTTATGTCTCAGCTCCAACAAAATCAAGTTGCATCAGTATATTAGAAAACTTCATTGGCGGCTAATAAATTTCTGCAGCTTTGCACTGGAAGCTAGAGATGAGCATTTCGGCCCGTCGGCCCGGCCCGGCCCGGCCCGACCCGCGGGCCGGGCCGGGACGGGCCGACCTCCATCGGTTAGCGGGCCGGGCCGAGCCGGGCCGAGAAATTTTTTAGCTGCGGACCGGAGCGGGCCGAAACGGGCCGCATAAACTCTAGAAAATCTTATAAAATCACTAAAATTAGCTACACATTTACTGATTCTTGTTATTTTATGGCAAAATTTAACATTTCGTAGCATAATTTAGCCTCTCCATCTTGTATTGAAGCCTTTGAAATAATATTGTTAGCAAAATTTTGGAATTTTTCTTTTGGCGGGCCGGGCCGGGCCGAATTTTGGAACGGACCGGGCCGGGCCGGGCCGAAAAATTTTGCCAGCGGGCCGGGCCGGGCCGGGCCGAAAAAATTCGGCCCGTGCTCATCTCTACTGGAAGCCATGGTGTATGACACTTGAGCACCGATACCTGAAACATGTCCCAATAGCTTTCAAGAATTCATACTGAGGAATTGCCAGCTCCTATTTTGGGACTTGGTTATGGTTCGGACGGAATCTGAAAAAATCCTGAAGCGGGTTCAACGTCCTCTTCCAGCGGGGCATCGACCGCACATCCAATTTGTTTAACGGCAGGAGGTTTTTGTTCTCAGGCCTTCACAGTCTCGTCCCTAATGTGTAAGTAAGAAACTAGTTTGTAGCATCGGAAAAGCACGGCAAATTAACACTAAGCCAGATCATAATTATATTTGTACTTTGTATGCTGCTTGCAATTTCGCTTAGAGTTATTTCCAGAAGAAGTTGTACCCGCACAACTAATTTGCATGTTTCGATACAAATATTTTAGAAAATCGCGTACACTTTACAGACACAGCACAAGACATAAGACAGGTAAATAACCCAGCCCTTGTATGTATTTCTTCTTACTGGTTGAACTCATCATTTTTTTCGGTTCAGTTTTGTTACTCAGTGAAACTGTGATATTATGGCTTTATTAGAGATACGGCTTTATTATTTCTTATTATTAAATGACAGCAGTTTTCTTAATGCTCATTTTCTTGCTTGTAGCGGCGCGTCAACTCGACTGCCCTTTAAATCGAATAATGCCAGAGAAAGGAGGAGAAATCGGTCTAGTGTTAAGGTAAAGATTCATGCCTTTTGATGCAATTGGATGTCTGTGTTTTGTTATTTCGTCTGATTTTCTGCAATGCCATAGTACAACAGATATCAAACATTTGTCAAACAAAGTATAACTTGAAATTTTACAAACAGAAAAAGTATACCAGACTACTCCCAGCAACTATATTTATTGCGCGAATTGTGCTCGTAAAATTGAAATTGTTTGATTACAGCTGTCGTTTGTGTATCTTCTGAAGAATATGCCAACGTACGTGTCAAGATTAATGGGATTCTTCAGATCCGATGACAATATGTCCTTTCCAACCGCTTTGCTGCTACTTATTGGAATACCTTGAGATAACTACTGTAAAAGCATTAATAACAAACGATCATATAACTATTCTGGTGTTTTAGTCCCGTTGGTTAACTGCTTTCAAGTAAGATTGACGTAAAAGGGTCAGTGCATGTTGTCAATTAACGATTTTTATTCCGCTGGAGCGGAATATTTTCCTCAGTAGTTTAGTTTTAGTTTATAGCATGTTTAGTCAATGATGAGGTTGTAATTCCCTATCTTCAACACATGAGCTAGCATATGTATTTTTAGAGTCAGCAGAAAACAACAAAAGCAGCTGTATTAATTTTCTGGGAAACAAAATCCAAATCTCTTCTCAAGCATCATTGAGTTTTACGATGTAAGTCTTTTTAAATTCCACAATACGCCCTAGCGTTACCTGTAGTTGAAATACTCCGCAATTGTTTATCGCTTAGTTAAAGTTTACGGACAACAAAGTCAGTAATAACAGTATATATAGAATTGCATCAAAACAATTAACGATTGACTATTTGTTGGTTACACATCGGATTAGCAGTTTAGTAATTCTTAATTTTACAGCGAAACTTTATGATATCTTGAGTTTGAAGTTGACCTAACCTGCACAACGCGGACTGAAGTTCATACAATACCTTATGTCGCCAAGATCCAATATTCAAAACTTTATTTAGAATTTGCTTTTGGACAGAGATTTAAGATGTCTCGAAAGCCAATATAAATTTCCCAGTTTTCTGTATTCTCCAAAATCCGAAAATCTACTTTCAAACTAATTGTTTAGAAAAACGTGGTAGATTAATCAAATACAAAAATCTGAGAAAAATATAGGTATCGTAAATCCTGATTTATGAGATCCAAATGGCACAAAGGCAGAATATTGCCACTTTAAGGGACAAACTGTTTGCTTGTTTGTACTCAAAAGTTATAAGGCATAGCACCAGCAAAAATGATTAGAAATTAACAAAAGCAAATAAACAAGTATGCATATACTGAGCAACAAAATTAAAGTTTATAATGTCCAGAATTTATAGCATCGTTGTAGCTGTTGTTGTAGTTTTTAGAGTTTAATTTAGGGTGATGGTCTTCTGGTTTCACCGTAAGATGAGTTCAAACTCGTATGAACGGCACTTCAGGATCGGAGCTGTATCTGCAGAAGACATCGAATTTAGAATTTCGATGGAAGTCGTTATATCCGTCGTTGTAGTCGATTAAACACACATACATTTATAATAAGACGGCTATACTGAGCCAACAGTGCAATCAAAAGATAGAAAAGAGAAAGAAGTTCTATAAGCAAAGGTTAGAGAAGAAGAGGTCTAGAAAGAAAACATCTTTGAGAAGGTAAAGAGAAAATAGAACAAAATGTCATTTTATACAGACTGATTCACTCAGGATAGACTAAGAAAATTTCTACAGAACATCTATATATAAGACCCTTAAAGCTCCGAGCTGCGCAGATTAATACATGATTAACATATGCATAACGAACTTCAAACACAAAATTAACCACTAACTATCAAACAACTATCAATACTGTACACGTTTATATGATTACGACAAAATACAAACAAAACAAGTATACAGACTATATAATACTGATTAATTAACTATCATACAAGATTACTACCAATTAATGTGATCACAAAAACAAATACTAATACTGCGTATATCAATTCCGCTTAAGTTTCCATAATTTTTACGCCCGTTAGGCCCTTCTCATTTAAAGTATTGTCAAAAAGTCAGAAATATGTCTATCGTCAATACTACCATTATCATGAGGCTATAAAATCCATAAGGCCACAAACTACATTTTGCCTCGAAAAAGTCACTTGACACTTTCGTCGCTAAATCCTTTAGCAAATCCGTTAATAAGCTAACTGTTAGACCATTTTCAACTCCATTTTACAAACTTGAACGTCACTTTTATACTCCGCGCACGCTACTGGTTAAATGCTTCTTAGAAAAAATGTCAAAATTAGTATTTCAATTTGAGTTGGATGAGTCACTGTTTTCACTAGAAAGCGAGCTAAAAAGTTCGCGCTCAGCAAAGTCAATGACCCTGTTGCGTAGATTGACCAGAAAGACAACTCACCAACGTAGGTGGGAATGTTAAAACACAACCATGTTTAAATTATGTCTCAGCTTGGATCATGTCAAAGTCATGAGTCGTCAGTCTTGAGACTGTACGTATGTAATTAAAGATAAAAGTAATAAACAATCGTAATTCTACTAGTTTCAGAAGTCAATGCTGGCACTTCATTTAGTTAAATGATAATGTTAAATATTCGCCATGCGAAGTGTATTTCACTAATCTTTTGATTGATTTCTTCATCTCTTGTGTGTAGAATTCTCGGCTTCGGCCTTATCAATAATTAGTCAAAACAGTTAATTAGTCAGTATAGGTGTATTTCTTGTCTGGAGTAGTCGGCCTGCGGGCATTAGTACTATTGTGTTGTATTAGCTGTGAATTATTGGCACCTTCTTGATCAAGTAAATTCGTAAGTTTTGTCAGTAAATTATGATGTGTTTTATCTTTAATTAGGGAAGGATTAGTATTTAGGTAGGGTTCTATTTTGGACGTCGGTTGCATCCTAGGCTTTCACCTGCATCGATTCGCCTCTAAACTATCGGTTTGATACCGGACAGTCAGCCGGTAGTTAATAATAAATATTAAGATTAAAGTCAAAAAAGTGAGTTACCAAGTTAACAAAACTGACTGCTGGTCCAATCCAATAGTCACCATAAAAAGTCCAAATGGTAGTCAGAGAATCTCAGGAATCGCTGGAATACATTGCCATGAAAAAATGAATCGTCCAAATCATGTCAGGTTTCATATTGCGAACCAGCTGCTTGATCCAGTCCTTAAACACATAAAATACACAATGCAATTCCATGTGTGTATAATCATGAATCAAAAATAAACCAGGTCAATACTACAAAATGCCGTCTTCAAGTGCCATCGAGCAAATAGTCTAGGATAAGAGTCCAGTCACAAAAAATTGCTTAATTCGGTCAAATCATCAAATACCAATTCGTTTCAAACCGTAACGAAGTTCACAAACTGGCACTATAGTCGTGCTTGACATTGCGTACTCGCTGAGAAGAGGCAATGCCAAATAATGACCGATTCAAGGCACCATAATCAAATACGTATACAAAACAAACCATTAACCGTAGTCTATCGTACTAGCATTTAGTAAAAACTTATCTCTGGATAGGCTGGTCAAACTTATTTGAATCCGATCAATCACCCAATGGCACTGCTATACATCTGGTTTGTCTGTACATCTGTGTCCTGCTGTGAGACTGAGTGATTGATCCATAGTCTTTATCACTCCAACGTGAAGTCAAATCATGGGTATCGTCTAAGTCATTGAACATATCAAATGTTGATGCCCTTAAACAAAAATAAACAAGTGCGACAAGCAGTATTAACTTACGAAAACAACTTGTTAAATGGTGATGCTATCGCCTTAGGTTGCGACGTAATAGTGCCAAACAAATTTCTTAAATATCGTGCTATTCGAAGTGTATTTCATTTCAACAAATGATGAAGCTATTTTCTTACTGTTGTGTGTGAACCATCAGTTTCGCAGTGATGAGTCATTCTAACCGTCTAGACAGTAATCATTCTGATGTAATCAGTTAGTGTCTATCTTTGATGTCGAGCAGTCGGCCGTGTGGCCTTTGGTATTATTATTATTATATTTCTGCGTGATTATTGGTATGATTTGCCTTAGTAAATTAGTAAGTTACCAGTAAATACTATGATGCCTTACTCTTCTTTTAATTAGGGTAGGATTAGTTAATTAGGTAGGTCTTTAATTTCTCGGTTAGAGTTGCACCCTGATTTAGCCTGCGATCAGATTCGCCTTTTAATTACCGGTAAATACCGGACAGTTTGCCGGTAGTTAATATTTGGCGACCGTGACACGTGACATTGTCCGGTTTGTCATGTGAAAATTTCACAAATTTTCTGAATTTTCTTTTATAATTTTCTAACTCAATTTTGAGTTTTATGGAATAATTTTTATACCAAAACATTCGTCTTAATTAGGAGATTCTTTTGTGATACTTTTTAATTAGTTTTGAAGACTTTCAAATTCTCCTATTGTGTGGGGTGCAACTTTGAAATTAGTATGAATTTTGGAGCTGACGAAGCATGGTCGGGGGAATCCCCCACAACTCCCCCACCCCTCCTTAGGTTTTCTGGGATCGGGGAAACGAATCTGAAGTGACTGGAGTTATTGGGGCAGCCCAATAACCAATTTTCCAGCAAATTTTAGGTAGTTTTGGGAATTTTCCTCCCCTCCCCCCCCCAACCCCCCAAGACGGGAATAAAATTTTTTAAAATTTTTCCAAAATATTTTTCTGTGTGGTTTTTCTTCACACTTTGGGGTTGAATATTCCTGAACAGGGGAATAATCAGCTCTAAAGACTTCACAGAAGCTGTACTGAGTCTATTTTTGTAAAATTTTTGAATTTTTGGTCAATTTTTGACCACCCCCCAATTGACCCCCCAAGGTCAATTTTTGCTCAAATTTGGTCAAATCTGGCCTTAAATTACTCGCTGGGTCTTCCCCCAAGCGTGTAAAATATTTTTAGGCAATTTTAAAGGCAGAATTTTCAAAAATTTTGCAATTTTAGGCCGATTTTTGCAATTTTTGACTCCCCCCCCAAGAGGTCCCAAATTTAATTTTTGAACATTTTTGGGTGTGATTTGAGCTTATCTAGGGGTTATTCTAGACGCAAAAAGCGATTCTAGACATTATTTTGAGTACTTTAGGTGATTTTGGGCGAATTTTTCAAATTTTTGAAAAATCACCTCCCCCCCTATTTTTCACGAAATTTTCGAATTTTGTGTTTTTCTGGTATTTTTCTAGCTCTGTGTAGCCTATTATTGTGTTTTTGTGTTATACTTTACAGTTTTGTGCAATATTAGGGTGATTTAGAAGTTATTTTCGAAAAATTTTTAGTATACGTATATAACTTCAAGTGTGTTTTTTCTGCGATTTTGACGATTTTTGACTAATTTTACGTAGAGTTTTTGTTTTCTACGTATAACCATTGACTTACCTTTTGTAGAATTACCTCCTGTAAATAACTGGGAGAGAGTTTGGCAAATTTTTGGCCAAATTGACGAAAATATACGAAATTTGGTGAATTTAAGACGCGCTCTGGAGACACGTCAAGCTGCTCGTTTACGTTTGGAAAAAGAGCAAAAAATGGCAGAATTGAAAAATTCCATTACCCTTTTTAAAGGGCTGAGTAATTATAACGGACGTGAAACAAAACTCACACCGGAAGATTGGATTTTGAGTTTTGAAGCCATTGCTACGGCTAATAATATCGAAAGAGAGAAATTTTATGCAATTTTATTGGCAAAATTGGGTGAATCTGTCATCCACCGGTTGTCTTCCTTGGGTATGCCAGTTTCGTATGACGAAACAGTCAAACTCTTGAAGACTCTGTATGAACCGGTCCAGAAAACTGCGGTGGAGCACTCTCGAAAATTTTACGTTCGTACTCAGAAAAAGGAGGAAAACGTTCAAGATTTTGTGTCTGAATTGGAAATGCTGGCGAAAAAAGCTTTTCCAGGCGAGAGTGAGGATGACAGAGCCGATAAAATTTACGAGCAACTGCGCAAAGGTCTAAAACCCGATTTACGAAAACTTGGAATTTCGCTTTTGACCGATTTGGAAAGTTGGGGACATTCTATGACGAAATTACGTAAAATTGTGACCCAACTCTCACGACTCGAAGAGGAGTGTGAGACGGATTCCGCCGAGTCGGAAGCTTCAGAAAAGCCTGAAAAATCCCATAAAAGGGATAAAAAGGCCAAATCTAAAGCGAAAGTTTGTTCTGTTACAACCGAAAGTTTTGAAAGTTCGGGTGATTTGGACAAAAGATTGCAGTCTTTAGAGGACGAAATCAAAAAGGTGAAAATTCGAAATGCTCAAAGGGATTTGGTTTTGGAAGCAACTAAGGGTGAGTCAGCGGACTCAGGAAATGCTCAACCATCCACGAGCACAGCTTCTGGCGAGGTGAATTCCGTTCAGGCATCAACGGAAAAGAAGGAAAAACCGCCAGAAAAAGCTCAAACGGAGCAAAGGACCTGTTATACGTGCGGTAATCCAGGTCATATATCACCGCAATGTGCCATGAATCAACGGAATAATCAGAATTTCCGTGGCAGAGGAAGCCAAAATCGTAGAAATTTTGGTGGTCGTCGTAATTATCCCGGAAACCGGAATTATTACAACAACCAGTCAAATTATGAAAACGATGGCTATTCCAATAATCGAAATTGGAATAGAGGAAATCGAGGAAGAGGCGGCGGTCGAGGTGGCCGTCGGGGAGCTAATTTCGGAAATCGAAATCAAGAACCGAGTATTTTTCTGTCTCCCAACGGGCAAGTTTTTCGAGGGAATGGTCAAAATAAATCAGGAGTGAATTTCTTGACTCCCATTGAACAGCAAGCTGATCCTGCTACTCAGTTGGTTCAAGCCTTGCAGAATTTTCATCAAGCGGGGAGCCAGGCAAATTCCGGGGCAGCTCCTCCGCAATAACCCCCCTCCCGGAAAAACCGAATGTACGTATACTGAGAAGGAAAAACCGCAGGTAAATTCTATGTCAGAAAAGACCCCAAATTTTCTAGAGGGGCTTTCGAAGCTTTTTCCGGATGAAAAAGTGCTTCATGCAAATCAAATTTGTGCGGTTTTTACCCCTACGTATGCAGATGTAACTCGGGGTGAACGATCTCAAAATTCTCCTGAAAATCCCCGAAATTTACTTCAGTCTCAGTTGCAACAATTTTTGCAAAATGTTGATATACGTACACTCGTAAATGCTTTGACAAAAGCCCGCCCTCCCCCCTTGGTTCCTCGATCTCCTCAGAATGTAACATTTTTGGAACCTATTAGTCCAGCAGAATTACGGAAGTTGAAAAATCCACGAATTATTCCGTTAATACCGGTGAATTATCCAAATTCGAGCAATTTTCGATCTCAGCCGACTTTTTCGCGGAATTTTCGCAATACGTATAATAGTAGAAATAATTTCTCCAACCACTCTAGTGGTCGAATAAATTATTCTAATAATGCGACTTTTACTCCACGTGTGAATTATTCTGCCAATAATTGGCGTGGAGGAGCGCCTAGTCTAAATCAGAGTTGGCGCCCCCCCAGCCAAAATTATTGGAACAATGGTCCTTGTACTAACCGGTTGCCCGGTACTAGTACTCAGTGGTATAAAAATGACCGTCAGTCTTTTGCTGTGCCTATAAATAGTAATTTGAATCAAGGTTCAAATTACAATAGCACTGCGCGTGTTTGGGAAAACAGTAGGTTTCCTATGGGAAATCTTGCCGCTTTCTCAAATACAAATTGGCGCCAATATATAGCACAGCAAGGGGCACCTGGCCTTACGCCAATATCTAGTACTAGTGTAGCTGGGGTAGGTAGTCAGGGATCATCTGTAGGTGCAAGCGCGACGGCTAATGTCCCTGCACAAGGGGACATGATGCTGAAGGCTTCAAATAGTCTAGATGAAACCTGTACAACTAATGCTGCAAATAGCTCAGATGCCTCAATTTATAAAAAGTCTGAGGTGAAAAATACAACTACGCCATCTAGCGTGAAAATAACTATGGAAACATCACCAGACCAGTTTGTTACACGATTAAATCGTCTTAGAACAATTGATGAGGCACCTGAACCAGAGGAAAAGGCAGCGAAAGATGCATTTTTGAACGTGGAGAGGGAAACTAACAGTAACATCAAACATAAAAGTGACAATAATTCATCATCAGGACGAAGGAAGTCGAAACAAAAATCGAAACGTGGTCAGAAAAGGCGTTCTTGTAAGATTCCTGACCCAGATTTTCCCGGAAGGTTTCTTTTTGAGTATGATTCTTCGGAAAGTTCATGTTCAGACCAAAATCTGTCAGATTCGTCAGATAACGAAAGTGAAGATTTGGACGAAAATTCAAGTCATCAGCCACATAAGGCTCCAAAACTGATTTCGTGACAAATAATCGGAACTATTTGGCCGCATTTGTACATCAGGATAAATATTTCCTTGGTGCTCAGACGAAAATACCGCCTGTGCATTCACCCCTGATAGTTGCATCAGTGGGAGGCGTGAATACCTTAGCACTTATTGATACGGGCGCTAATATTTCTGTTGTTTCTAAGAATTTTGTCGAACATTTAAAGCAAAAATGCCCGGAAAATTTGACATTTGGGGATGGTGCCTGTGAGCAGGCTACCGCAGCAAACGGAACGTCCATCAATTTTTCTGGTTCAGTCAAATTTGAACTATCTTTTCAGGGTTATAGGTGGGCGCATGAGTATATGATCAGTGACTTTTGTCCATACGACATTCTTTTGGGTATGGATTTTCTTTCATTCTACAATTGGTCAATGCTCATGGGTCGTCACTCTATATACCACCCGCTTTTTAAGGAAGTTCCTTTGCTGGGGGCGCCTCAAATAGGTAGCATCTTGCAAATGGTTGGAAAAGCACGGCCTACGGTTTCGAATATTTGTTTGCGAGTTGGAACTTGTATACCGGCGAATTCTGAGTCATGGGTCTCTATTTCTTGCGAAGAAGCACCACAAACTTTAGATGTGAATGTTTCTGATGATGAATGGGAATTACCATTTGTACGTACAAAGCCATCAATTGTAAATGAGCGAATTGCTCCTTGGCCTTCACGATTTGAAGAAACGCCTAAACTAGTACGTAATTCCACGAAAGTTTTGGAAAAATACGATTGTTATATTGTTCCTGGTATAATTTCCAAACAGGAAAAAGCCCAAGAAATCAAAGTTTGGAATTTGAGCGATGAGCCAATTCAGCTACATCCAGGAATGGTACTAGCTTACGCGGATGATTTAGTTACTGTAAAAAATCGTCAAGGCAAGGAATCACTTTTACAATTGAGCGATACCTGGTTAGAACAAGCATATATATGTGAAGATGACTTACCTAAGTCTGTGCATGCTGAAGTTTTTTCTGCAAATGTTGAAGATACGTATGTAGATGTACCTACTACGTCAAAACAAGCGGAAGGTGAGTCTAAGGTACCTACTAAAGAGGAATTATACGATCAATTCATCCAGGAAGCTCATTTGGACAAATTTGAATGCTCAGAAAAGTCGAAAAGTAAGTTTAAGGAACTAATACGTAAGTACGTACATGTCTTCGCAACATCTGACAACTTGGGAAAATGCAGTACTGGACAACATCTTATTGATACTGGAATGGCTGGTCCTGTCACGGTCGCCAAATATTAACTACCGGCAAACTGTCCGGCATTTACCGGTAATTAAAAGGCGAATCTGATCGCAGGCTAAATCAGGGTGCAACTCTAACCGAGAAATTAAAGACCTACCTAATTAACTAATCCTAATTTTTGTATTTTTGTTTGTTGTTTTGTGAATCTCAGTATTATGTGTGACAGCTTAGCCCATATCCTGAAAGCTGTAAAAGTGCAAAACATAAAGGGCATCGAAAAGAGGCAAAAGAGGTCTATTAATTATAAACGAAAGACCGTAAAATATGTGATGCTAGCACTTAGTAGTTTAGGGTTTAGATAAGACAGCTTTATTGATTATGTTGTATTGTTTATTTTGAAGGGCAAGCTAATCGGAAGCTATATACTTGGTGAACTTACCTTGTTTGGAATTTTTGGAAATATATAGTTAATTTTTGTTTTTGTCTTTATGGTTTTTGGTGTACAGATAGTTATTTCTTTGCTTTGTATTTTTACTATTTAGTCGTTTAGTGTCTATGTTTCTTATCTTTATCTTACATTTAAATTCAGCTGATTTGACATTTTAAGGGTGTGCTACTATACATCTTAGCTCTTATCTGTGTACATTTCTTTTCTTTTTCTATCTTGAACTTAGACTTTAAAGCTCGGAGACACCTGGTATACAATGTGTCATGTGCAATGTAATTATGTGTCTTGTACTTAAGTAGAATCTCATTTTTAATCTTTGGAGTGAAGCTTTAGTCATTTTGTAAAAAGATGCTTTTGGTAAATCCTTTGAAAACTCTTTACTATCTTTCTCTTTTCTATCTTTCTATCTTTTCACTTTTGCTATTAGCTTATTCTTTAATGAGGTTCAATTTTGGAAATTTTTAGGGTATATATGTATGTCTAACCCACTTTCTTTTTCAGCTTAACAGCTCTCTTTTGGTGCTTTCAACGGTGCTTTATTGCTCAATCAACATCCTACCGATGAGTCCCCTGCCATAAAATTTGTGCCTAAATCCTTTATCTGCCATATACAAAGAAGGAATTTTGAACTTTTTGAACTTAGAATTTTGAATTTAGCCTGTTTGTTAGTCTTTATATATGTACTTTAATTTTTGTCTTTAAATCTGTGTCTTTAATTTTTGCCTTATATTAATCATTTCTCTTTTCTGTCATTCCATTGTTTGTTTGTTTCTGTTTAGCTAGGAATTTTCTTTGTTGTGAACTGTGTTGTGATTTTCTGTAATTGTCTTAGTCTTTAATTAGTTGGTTTTCGTCAGGTTATTTGTTTGGTTTGTTGGAATTCGTAGGCACTCATTCTTTTCGCCGGGGGATAGGATGTCATAGTATAGATAGATAGTAGTTGTTTGTGTGTTATCTTTTGTGTTGTTGGTTTGAGTTAGGAACTTTAAAGTTGTTGTTTTCGCGTAAAGAAAATTGATTTACTTTTGCTTTTGAGTTAGGTTTGGTTTAGCTTAGGACTTTTGTGAAATTATTTTGATGTTTTTCTAGTTCTTCTATTGTTCTTTTTAAATTACCATCTACTTCCTTGCTTTCTGATGATTAAGTTAGGCCCAAGAGTTGAGTTAGGACGGAAAGCACTGTACATGGTAGTTTCTGTTCCTTCTCTATATTTCTCTATATTTTCTCTGTATTTCTGTTATTTTGAGTATTGTCTCTTATTGTTTTTCTGTATTCTTTGTATTCTATATTAATCTTTTGAACTGTTAGCTTTAAGCTATATATTACTTTATAAATATACAGTTTAATGCCATGTGTAAAATCCATTTAACAGTATGTTGTATGTGTCATATATTAATCTTTTTGAATTGTTGTAAAGAATAACTGTAGTATGATAATCTTTTGCTACCGATGTATAGGATAATTTTGTTGAACTGTAGTACTTTTGTAGTATGTTATTCTTTTGAACTGCTGTATAGATATAATATGTAGTATTTAGCTTTGTAAAGTCAGTTATTTACTGTATTGTGCGCGCCTTATAAACGTATTTGTAAGTGTGTTAGGTTTTGTGTGTGATTGTGGGATTTTGTGTGATTGTTGTGGTTTCTTATTCATAGTGGCTAAAGGGTACTACTTTTTCATTTGTGGGTTCGTTACTCGATTATTTCTTTCGATTATTCTTTCTCTTTTCTCTATTCTCTAAATTGAAATACTACTTCGCTTTTAAATGCTATCAACTTTGTTGTAATATTGAAGTATAATCCCCTATTTTTGCTTTTTTAGCTTATACTACTGAATTACCATTAGCTACCACTTTTCTCTTATCTTTCTGAAAGTTTTTATTCTTTGGTAAACTACTTGGTTTACTACTTGAAGTTCTTTTTGTTACCATGGGTAGTAAATGCGCCAGGACTTCTTATGGTTGCTTACTGGTCGCCCATGTTGTCTTTTTGTTTGAAAGTACTTTTCTCTTAAATTTTACCATCTTAAAACTCTCAGCTATTATGGTAGCATCTCTCTTCTACTTGGAATTTTATCAGGCGCTAAAATCTTTCGCCAGGGGATAATGTTAAATATCGTGCTATTCGAAGTGTATTTCATTTCAACAAATGATGAAGCTATTTTCTTACTGTTGTGTGTGAACCATCAGTTTCGCAGTGATGAGTCATTCTAACCGTCTAGACAGTAATCATTCTGATGTAATCAGTTAGTGTCTATCTTTGATGTCGAGCAGTCGGCCGTGTGGCCTTTGGTATTATTATTATTATATTTCTGCGTGATTATTGGTATGATTTGCCTTAGTAAATTAGTAAGTTACCAGTAAATACTATGATGCCTTACTCTTCTTTTAATTAGGGTAGGATTAGTTAATTAGGTAGGTCTTTAATTTCTCGGTTAGAGTTGCACCCTGATTTAGCCTGCGATCAGATTCGCCTTTTAATTACCGGTAAATACCGGACAGTTTGCCGGTAGTTAATAAATTAGATAAGGTGCTTTCGAAAGAATTCTAAAGTGACTTAACAAACGAAAAATCTGTCAGAGCATTGAGTGCTGCTGCTAAAGTGTCACTTAGATCAGTTACTTCCTGTCGCGCTAGTAAATGGTCATGTGTAACGTTTTCCAATGAAGATAAAATTATGGTATCGCCTTCGAATTTAGTACGTTCACAGTGATCAGTGTCTTTCGTCTCAATATCTAATGGTGTATCATCTAGCGAGCTGTGATCAAAATCGTTCGATTCCACGTCTAAACTATCCTCGGAAACTTCATCTGGTAATACAATTTGCGAAGATAAAAGATCTACAAAAGTAATTAATCCGAAAAATCTGTGTCTGCAACTTTTATCAGTTTCTGCTTCTGTGTACAGCTGTCACCAGTTAAAGATGCTTCATTCGTAGGATTGCGTTCCTCCTTCATTTCACTATACGTATGAGGTTCATTTGAAATACCCTTAGTGCAAGTATCGGGCTTAGTACTTTGGCTTAAAGCTACGACTGCATTCGTATTCGGGCTATTGTTGTCCTCCGTCGAA
>JASAND010022898.1:0-11973 GCA_030248195.1 Trissonchulus latispiculum
AGTATCTTCCCACATCTTCTGATAAGTTTTGGTTTGACAGCGTTGCGGTGAAGATATCGCAGAATAAAGTAGCCATCGTAATTTCCCAGGTTATGTGCAATAAAAGTAGCATTGCGGACGTTATGAAAAAGCCAAGCACAGAACTGATCAGCACAGTCATCCCCTTTGAAAGTCACTGTTTCTCCGCTGCAGGACTGAGTCACGCATAAATTAGGAATATGCTTTAGATCCGGCATTGTTATCATGCACTCGAAATCAAAGAACCAGTAATTAGTGTTGGTGCTGCTTGGTCTCTCTTCAGGCAATAGTTCGCTTTGACACAAAATGTCCTCGTTATTGACAACTTCTGCCCACTCTTCTGCCCTCGCGTCTACATCGTCGTCACCGCTGAGATAAGAAATACAATCCGCGTGAATATCCTGGAGTTCCTCGTCCATGTTATCTGCTTCAGTGGGGGTTTTACTGGATCCACAGTGAACATCTGCTACGCATTGTATATAACATAAATGGTTGGGTGGTTGATGAGTGCGGCAAATTGGACAGTGGAAAAGTTGGCATTGGTGAGCTGTAGGAGGGGACAACTTGCTTCGTTTTATCACTCGAGAGCAGTCTTCACACCGAACAAATGAAGCACAGAGTGTTCCTTGATGATTGGTGTAACAAGCAGAACTCAACCAGTGACGGTTGCAACTGCTGCAAAATACAGGTTCCTCGTCAGTAACGGCGGTGTTATTTTTACAGCCAGAATATTTGCAAAGCTTACAACCGCTTTCACACTTGTGAGCGGCTTTTGCTTGATTAAAGCCTCGCTTACATTTGCTGCAAAAGTTGGCTGTGTTCATAAACCCCGCCATCTTTGTAATCACATCGAAGTGGTTCTGATATGCGAGCAAATTGATTTGCTTTTTTCTGTAGGGACCAGAGAAAACCAACTTGCCAAATTCATCAATTGACCATACATTTATCTGATAGTCGGACAGGACCTTCTGGCAAGTCTTGACGCAATTTAAATCCAATAGCGTTCCATGCTCGAAACCACATTGTTTATAAAGAACATTGACACGTTCTTGCCTTTGAGGGCAAATATTTTTGTCCATTCTAATTATGTTCTTTAGAGATCTGTCTCGGTATTTGGTTCCCATTTTAACTTGTGCGGTACCTTTTTCCTTTGCTTCCTGGTGGTCAACCATTGCCTGAGCGATAACGAGCGCGTGACCAAGACAGTCTTGCTCTGTTGTTATCTGATAAATGCATCGTTTCTTACGAAGAAATTCTGGCAGTTCTATTATAGATCGGGTGTGAAGGTTTCCAATCTGTCTTCTTCCATTGCCGCCAGGAGGTAATGAAATAGATGTAAGAGTTATCTTTACTGTTTCGTCAAAAACGAAATTCTCGTATGACTGCAGAACACGGGCTATTTCATTAAGTATCATGTCGGCATCAACTTCAGATGGGCTTTTTATGGGTACTATGATTGGAAAATCCAAGGACGGCGATTCCAATACAAAGCGGACTTTATCGCTTGTATTGACGTCAGCAAGAATTTGTTGAAGAGCCTGGGATAAAGCCTGTTTCAGTTGCTGGTATATTTGCTCCAGGGTTTTTGGTTGAGTTGTAACCATTAATCGAAGATTATAATCGGTTTCCACAGTTTTAAATCTCTCCATTTTACGCTGACCAGTCCTTGTAAGAGTAAAGTCTGGATCGCTTGGTTGTGGAGAATTTGAGTCCTGTTTCCTAAAAGATCATGGATTATTAAAGAGAGATGTATGAATAACAGTTGTACACAATATCAAACAACTCATAATCAAGTTTATTAGTTTAATTTCACTTGTCAGTGGTTAAGTTTAATTTCATTAGTCTTTACTAATCTCATCCAAAATTGTGAGTTGATTTAAATGAAAAGTTGGTAAACCGATTTTAAATGGGCTTATTTAAACAAATTACATATTCAGTTATTTTAAGAACAGAATTATAAACGATATATACGTACATATAACTAGGTCCTGCTCCAGTTTGGGGTAAATTTGGTGTAACATCCCGATGTACTCGTTTTGATGGATGAGTATAAGTTGGTATATCACCATCGGCGTGTCTTTTTCTACTGTGATTATTGAGATTAGCTTTTCTTGAAAACACTTTCCCACATACACAGCAGGATAGTTTGTGCTCCATTGAAAAATGATCTTTGAGCTCTGTCTTGCTTTCAAGTCGTTTTCCACACACCACGCAAACTATGTTCCTGAAATAAGTAAGAGAGGCGAAAGTTTTGAGCACACTCAAGTTTCAGCATGTTTATCCTATCTCTGATTTTATGATTTAATGTTGTCTGTTTTAATTTAATGTTAATTTAATAAATTAATTAAAATTGTCTTTTAATTTAAATTAAATTTAATTTCATGTAATGATATTTTTTATAATTAGATGAATTGTATGAAGAAAAGATTATTATAATTAAAGAAAAGCCTGAAATAATGAAACTGAAGCTCACCCGCTAGCCGTGTCAGAATCTGAAGTCATTGTCATCATCACAAGTAAGAAGAACACTAGTTTTGATGACCAACATTTCTGAATAAAGGAAAGAAACACTGTTCTTATGAAGAGTGATACTGCTTTCCATAGCTTCGAAATAATGTTCGGAAATGCGAATTGTAAAATGCACCGACGAAAGCAGCCCAGTAATAGTTTAACAGGATATAAACAGAAAGAACCAATCCTTATTCTGTATGTTGATAAATCAACTCCCATAATGTAACCACGAACTAAAATTGATGAGAAAAGTTAGAATAACTTTAAATTAAATAAGTAAAATCGTAATGGGAAACTGTTTGCTAAAGACTTAAAATTTTATTAGAATAAAAGCAAAACTATTTAAGCTTCAAATAAGAGGGATTTCATAACGAAAAATGGTGTATATATGCTTGAAAGGAATTACAAACGTTTTAATTCTTTAGGCAAAAATAGTTCTAAGCATCTTCCTTGCTAAAGGTAAGCAGAAGATTACGCTTTAAAGACAAATGGCAGTTTATAGATTTTGCTGCTAACGGCAAAAAGAAGATTGCGCTTTAAAGGCAGTGGTATTTATGGATTTTTGCGCCAGCGCAAAAAATGCATTAGGGATGCGTTTTATTAGCATGGCATAAATAAGAGGGAAAAGGCAGCAGCGCTTTGAGAAACGAGGTTGAAGGAGTGCTAGATAGAAAAAACATTTAATGCAGCAAACTGCTTTAGCTATTGCGAATAGAAGTTATATAGCAAAAGTGTAGGTTTAACTACTTGAAGAGCGCTTCAAATATTAAAATAGTGAGCTTTTAATAAGGTTAAGTAATCTGATATATTAGCACAAAAAATATAAACGTAATCAACAATTCGGTTAAAGAATAAGGCATTAATATGTAAATAAACAATGGCAACCGGGGGCGGGGGCGGCCCGGGATGATGATTGCATGATCGCAGCTCGCTTGCGCAATGAGCGCAGCTGATTGCGCCTGCGAGCGGCGTGATGTGTGAGTGATTAGTGATGTTATTTTAGAATTATTTTGCTGAATTTCCTGGAATTATGACGTCATTGTTAGCTAGTCTAGAGATAGCTAATAGTTGGCTTTGACGTATGTAAGCATCACGTGATATAATTAAACATGTTTTTTATAGCTAACAACAGCTGTTTTGTGGTGTCTTAGTTGCTAAATTAATTAGCTGTCATATAACAGCTGACGAGACGGGTATTGATTTTTATAAAAAATACCCGTCCAACAAGACGACGCTATATGATTAACACATCATGTGTTAAAGATACGGGGGGGGGTAGGGGACATCTATACTACTGTTGGCTTGTCAAAGCTCATACATCCGGTTCGAAGGCAAAACAGAGTTATCGTTTTTACAGTCACGCCACTTGTTAGTCAGTTCGGAGTTTCGCTTCATCGCGTCAACGTTTTTGGAGATCCCCTTTAATAGTTCATTTTCCCTAATGCCCTACGTTTGAATTTCTTTACTCCAAAATTTCCAAACTTTCCTTAACTTAACCCCCCTTAATTTTAAACATTGCTCTTTTATATTTTAATGCTTCTAACTCACCCCTTACCCTTCCTTTTTTCCACGACAGGGTTGTCCCCGTTTCGCTTGGCAAGTCAGAATACCTCGATAAGCCAAGCTGCCCCACCCCAGTCTTCTTCCCCCCCTCCTCTACTGGCTATTTCTTCCCCCAGTGTGTCTTTTGTTGCCTGTGTATTGTGTCCTTATTTTGTATGCTCTCCCTTACTTTGCTGTCTCCGTTCTTGTTATAATCCCAGCAATTGAGTAGCCCACTATTTGCAGATTATCACCACCTTGGGTAGCCCAGGTGCTCGATCTGCAATTAATGGCTCCCCTGTATTTTTATAATTATAATTACCCAGTTATCTTTAAGTTGTTTTTATAGTTTTAACCTTTTCTAACTAGCTTGAACTCTTAGCTAACTGGGTAGAATTACAGTACAATTTTATGTTAAAAAGAGTATATGACAACGCTGAAAACGGTCAGAACAAGTTACCCCTTAAAAGGGGAATAATACCGCCGTAGAGTTTGGGATTTATGTGTTCAACGTTTTGTTTGTTTTCATCATACTGTTCTAGTGTACGGTGACGTTAGCCTTTGACTAAAGTCTGACCAAAAAATGTAGGGAGCGAAATTGTTTTGCTTATACTGAATTTACCGGTACATTTTTGCTGCAGCAATGTATATATTTTCTGAACCGTCATGGCATGAACCTTCTTTTGGTTGAAAAAATTTTTTAAAAATTAAAATTCATCAAAAGAAGCCGATTTTTTAAGTTTTGAAGGATCAGTAAAAGTCATAAACTAGCCCTTCGGTGGGAAAATAGCCCATGCCCCAGACATGTTGAGTCCCAAATATCAGCCCATTTCGTCAAAAATTGCGATAGTTATTCAATTTTTTCGATTTTCAAAATCCTTTGATCTTTGCCGCTTTTCGAACTTTGACTGGCTATTACTCGCGACTCACTCAATGCAAAAATTTTTTAATTGGATTTTCGAGACCGCTTACTTGTCAGCTTTCATGTGATCTATGTGTTTTTTCATAATTTGAAAATCGATTTTTTTGAAAAATACCACTTTTTGGGCTCGCAATTGGTGTGGCACCCGAAAAAAACGAGACGCTATTGATGTGTCACCCTGACTTATTTTTAGTTAATTACTTTTGCAGTTGTTTTTGCCTACTATGACATGTTGTTCCTTTTGTTTCTCATGGATTACCATCCTTCTTTTTATATTTATGCTGGTTTTTCTTTAGTTTGTGATTTTTTTAAATTTTAAGTAAAACAAGTAAAACGACAATCAAGTGATAGTTTAGGGAAAGAAATATTGAGGTGGATGCTTTACTGTAGGGGTCAAGCTAAATCGGCGTGTCTGCACAACAATTTGAAGGCATTAGTTATGTCTATTTTTGATTTTTGATTTAGCGATTTGACACAACTGTTTTCATGTAAAAGGATTGTTAAACTGCATGTCTGGAAAGCAGAAATGGTTTAAGCTATAGCTTATGTCAAGTCATCGTTTCTGCTGAACAATTTGAAGTTTTAAGTTATGTATTGAGACTTGGGTTGAGATTCTTATTTGATGACATTACGTCACTATTTTTGAAACGGTGATAGTTGTATAAGTACATAGCTACGTGTTGGCTCAAAATTATTGCAAACAGTGCTTTGGATGAAGTTGGTGAAGTTGGAAGTTGTGGTGCAGTCCTAGTATATTACGCTTTCGTGTCTTCGTGTGCCATTTGGATTTCTGAAAGGGGTTGGGGGGTGTCGGACCCAGTTTTGGGCCAAAGTTAGCTAACTTTTTTGGGCCCAAAAAGGGTTTGGGCAATGCGGGGGAGGGGTAGTCAAAAGTTGGGGGAGGGTAAGTCCAAAAATTGGGAGGGGCTAAATTTTGTCAAAAATTTTGAGGGATACCCCTCCCCCCCCTCATGATCATTAACTAACTATTTGGGTCCAAAAATTAAAAATTGATGGGGGGGCGGCGAACAAATGTAGCAAACTTTTTGACTCCTCCAAAAATCGTTGGGGGGGTTAGGGGGGGGGAGGAAGTTGAAAAATAATTGGAAAATGTCTTCAAAAGAAAAACGTAGCCCGTAAGCTAACTTTTTGGGTCCAAAAATGGTTTGAGGGATTCGGGGGATGGGCAGCCAAAAGTTGGGGGAGGGTAAGTCCAAAAATTGGGAAGGGCTAAATTTGGTCAAAAATTTTGAGGGATACCCCTCCACCCCCCCCCTCCCAAGATCATTAACTAACTATTTGGGTCCAAAAATTAAAAATTGTTGGGGGGGCGGCGATCAAATGTATTTTGACTCCAAAAATCGTTGGGGGGGGGTTCGGGGGGGAGGAGAAAGTTGGGGGGGTTACTTTGATCATAAATTTTGGGGGTTATCTTCTAGGGGCTAAATTTGGTCAAAAATTTTGAGGGATACCCCTCCCCCCCCTCATGATCATTAACTAACTATTTGGGTCCAAAAATTAAAAATTGTTGGGGGGGGCGGCGATCAAATGTAGCTAACTTTTTGACTCCAAAAATCGTTGGAGGGTTCGGGGGGGGGGGGGGGTTACTTTGGTCATAAGAACTTTGGGCAACACACAATCTGGGGGAGCGGGTGGGAGGACCCCTCTAAATTTTATAACGCTTTTTCAGCAAATTTTGTAAATTTTTGAACAAAAAAACAATCTCTCAGACGTCCAAATTTTAAAAAATTTTCAAAGTTCCCTGAAGATTTTTGATTTTTGCAATTTCACCGATGAAGGTCTGACCTTTTCCTAGACAAAAATTTCTGGGGGGATCCCCCACACCGGCGAAGGGGGGGGGAGGTCTCTTCCAGGGGCTAAATTTGGTCAAACATTTTGAGGGATACCCCTCCAGCCCCCCCGTCATGATCATTAACTAACTATTTGTGTCCAAAAATTAAAAATTGTTGGGGGGGGGGCGGCGATCAAATGTAGCTAACTTTTTGACTCCAAAAATCGTTGGGGGGTTCAGGGGGGGGAGGAAGTAGGGGGGGTTACTTTGGTCATAAATTTTGGGGATTATTTCCCACCTCGAGGAAACTATGGGAGCAGCGTAAAATTCACTTTTCGTTAAAAAATAATTGAAAAATGTCTTCAAAATTTTAGAAAAACGTAGCCCAAATTTGTCATTTTGGTGGGGGGGGGTCCTCTCGCACCCATCCCCCGTAGCCTAACACACAATCTGGGGGAGCGAATTCTGACGGAGGGTGGGAGGACCCCTCTAAATTTTATAACGCTTTTTCAGCAAATTTGCGATTTTTTGTAAATTTTTGACCAAAAAAACAATCTTGAAGATTTTTGATTTTTGCAATTTCACCGATGAAGGTCTGACTTTTTCCTAGACAAAAATTTCTGGGGCGATCCCCCACACAGGCGGAAGGGGGGGGGAGAGCTCAGCCGGAAGCTTACCTAAATTAGGCACTTCCAACGAACAATCGGCTTTTAAACAATCTCTGAATACGTATATACGTAAAAAATGCTTAAAAATGGGTAAAAATTCGGCGAACCGGGAACAATTTTTCAAAATTTACTCTCAAAACCTTATTTTTCGGGGCATTTCAGAGTTTAGGGGGGACGCCCGAATCTTGGGAGGATTCTGGGAGGGGGAGATCCAAGTGTGGAGGGAACCAATTTGCCGGCCCCCCCTCCTTGTAGGAAAAAACCGGAAGCTTACCTAAATTAGCCACTTCGAACGAACAATCGGCTTTTAAAAAATCTCTGAATACGTATATACGTATAGGTAGAATTTGTTATCGAGTTTCCAAGAAGTATCAAAGTTTGCCTAAAAAACAAATACGTATATATATACGTATAGGTAGAATTTGTTACCCAGTTTCCAAGAACTATGAAAGTTTGCCCAAAAAAAACTCTCAGACGTCCAAATTTTAAAAAATTTTCAAAGTTCCCTGAAGATTTTTGATTTTTGCAACTTCACCGATGAAGGTCTGACTTTTTCCTAGGCTAAAATTTCTGGGGGGATCCCCCACACCGGCGAAAGGGGGGGGAGCTCAGCCGGAAGCTTACCTAAATTAGCCACTTCCAACGAACAATCGGCTTTTAAACAATCTGTGAATACGTATATACGTATAGGTAGAATTTGTTATCGAGTTTACAAGAAGTATCAAAGTTTGCCCAAAAAACAAATATGTATATACCTATAGGTAGAATTTGTTACGCAGATTCCAAGAACTATGAAAGTTTGCCCAAAAAACAATCTCTCAGACGTCCAAATTTTAAAAAATTTTCAAACATGACAATGTATAAAGATTGAATGATACAGACATAAAAATATTTATTCTTATAACTGATCTTTTTTCTACGTGTCTTCACTGTACGGGTATGATTACAAAAACTTTTAAAATAATTCTATAACACATCATTTATTGAAATTTGTAGTATATATAAGATATTGCAAGTATATATTGTTATAAGCATACATTAAAACGTGCTCCGTTTCTGGGGGGGGGTCTGCCCCGACCTCAGCGAAAGGTCTGCCACTGAAAAGTTCCAAAATTTTAAGCGGGTATGCCCCGAAAGCGGTATTTTTTATATTTCTCTCTTAGAATATACTTTCCAATATTATCAACTATTATATTTTAGATCAGGTCATGTCGAACTCAAACCAAACAGTGAATGATATTTTGGAGAATGCTATTCGGAAAACAGATGGAACAGCCAGTCAGCCATGTTCAACATCTTCTTCGACAAGTAAAATGCAAATTTAATTTTAATCTCAAGTAAAAGCAGAAATTCTATACACACCAATACTTACTCACCAATCAACAAAATCCAGTAAAAAAGTTGCATGTAAATCACATTTTAAACTTCATTTCTTTCGTTGAAAAAAGCCGAGCGGAGAAGCAAAACAGCTGGGGCATGTGGGACTCTGGAAAGGAGTGGCACTTATTTTCGAAATAGTAGAATGTCAACTTCTGAGGAATGGTACTGGGGCTCCGCATAACCTCTGTAAATATAACCTGTTTGAAATTTAAATTTTTCTGAAAATTGAAAGCTAGAAATGACTAATTTTACGAAGAAATATCACGCGAAGGCAGAAGTTTTTTGAAAATTTGTTCATTTTTCGCAGAAATTTCGGACTCAAAAAAACCTGACAGCGAAAGCAAAGCTGCCATTTTCAAAAGAGGGGCACGTCAATTTCTACAGCGGGAGGACCACCGTCCCTTCCCCTCCCCGTATAAAAAACTCAGTTCGCAATCTCGGTCTGAGGAAAAAATGATTTCCGAAAGAAAAAAGATTTCAGAGAGGTGATTTTCGGAAGAAGGGAATCCCTGTTTTGGGGGTGGGGGACGCTCCCTCCCTCATGAAAAAAAACCACTTCATAATCTTATTTTTGACAAAGAAAGGTTCAGAAATAAATAAGAAATAGGGAGCGCCTCCTATTCGTGTGGTGTGCAGGCTAATTTTTAGGTTTTGGGGACTTTTGACGAGGAGCGGTCCCTGACTATGTGGAAAGGGAAAAATATTTTGGCAGGGAGGAATGCCAGGATTGAAACTAACAATAGCTTTCTATGGATCGGAAGAGAGGTCTTTACGAGAAGGAAGCCAACTATTTTGGTAGAGCGGGAGGTTAATTTCTGGGGGGGGAGGGGGCGGCCTCTCCCTTCCCCCCTGTCACGTGCGACACGAAGAGTTTTTCATTGTAGCCTTCTTAATCTTTATATAATTTATTAATATAAAACTGAATAGGTATTCCATATTTTTCAGAAGCTACGATGTCAAGTCGAAGGGACAATACTACTTCTGAAGAAGAAATTAAGAAAAAGAATACTGAGCCGTTATCAAATGATCAGAGAAAAACGAACACAAATGTGAGCTCTTCGAAGACTGAATTCGAGCAAGGTATGCCTGAATATCTGCGTTTCCACTTTCTGCTTATTTATAGGCAGCGGGACAACAGTTTCGGTTTTTGAGTAAGGTGAATTTGCCACATAAAGGGGATAGCTTTTTCTTCTATTTTTTGTGCGTTTCCTTATCACTATAGTATAGATATCTTTCCTTATTCATTTTTTTATTAGTAATTGTATGTAATTTTTCAATTGCTGCTCTGATGTTTCTTGTTCTACTTAGGATATCCAATAATGTCGTTCATTTAAAATACAGCTTAATCAGACATTTATCTGTAATTATTCTTATAGAATCTGTAGAATTGGCTGGTGGTGGTTTGTCAGGATCGGAACTACCTCCTTCTTTAAGTCTAAGTGACCAGGAGTACTCTACTACTTCAGTTGAGAAAGGTAATAAAGTTTTCCACTATTCGATATGTTACAGCATTATTTCGTGCGAATACGTATATATAAGAAGTGTATCTATCCTATAGTTGTCTACGTATATAGCATACCATCCAAAATTGTACAGACAGTCCATAAGAAAATGAGAAAGTTGTATCGTATTGTATGGTAGTACTTAATTCGGTTCCATGCAATATGAATCAAAAATGGTACTAAATTATTGTGCCTAGAAAATCTGATACGCTATTTAAAATTTATATATAGTCCATCGTTTGCAGAAGTGGAGAAAGAAGATGTACTGAGCGAATACTAGATGCTAAGAAATTGAAGGAAAACTTAACGAGTGAAGATATTACGACGACCGCACTGGAAAAAGCTATGTCTTCTGATATGCAGACTGCTGGAAGTTCTCGTGATGGTAGTAAAGGTTAGCAGTATTACTATTCTGCTCATTTAATGTAAAAGTAAATGAAATTTGGTATGTATTGTTTTACTATTGTTATGTTATGGCATCGTGATATATGGTAATAGTTTCTTAATTTGTCACGATTGTCGTGCATCATTGTTAATTAACTTTACTATTCTTATATTATTTTACTAGAATTTATGGTAAAACTTTCTTAATTTGCTATTTTCCGCATGGCTGATTGTGAATTAACTTTTAGATCAACAAAGTCGCCAGTTGTTGGAAGAAAAGAATTCAGCAGCTCAAGTAGAAATTCCAGACTCTCCATTGGAGCCTGCTGCTTCTTCACATAATAGTAATATTATACGTTTTTACTATTTTTATTTTGCACTTCCAGTTACCGTCCTTTAAGATCTACTAGTCAACGGTTGAACTAAGCTAGAGAAATATGCATGCGTAGTATGCAATTGTTGTTTTATATTTAAAATAATATCTTTTCGCATAGTTATTGTTAACTGCATTGCAGTATCCTATAATCTTGTGTATTTCTAATGTTGAAGTAGTTTGACATGAATAACATCATAGTTGCGTAGGGGACAATGATACAACCTTTGTTGTACAAATGTCTGCCGCATTTTCAAATTCTCACGAACGTTTTCGAAACATTACTAGTTTCTCAAAACATAGAGATACTAGAGGTTTTCTAAATATTAAATTAATAATCTCGAACTTTTCTTTGGCTGTATGAATTTTTTATACAAAACGCAGTAAATTTGATAGAAAAGAATCTATGCTGCAGACTGTATAAAAAGTGTTCTTGTACAAATACCTACCATTTCATCAAATCCTAACGAACGTGTACGAAATATTGCTACTTTCTCAGAACATGGGGAGCCAACAGGTTTTTCAAATGTTACTAATGTCTAACTTTTTTATCTCTACGAATTTTTTGTTTACACAAAAACCAATAAAATTTCCAAAAAAAAATATATTCGTAGAGACTGTATAAAAGTGATGATATGAACTTACATTATTCCATTTTAAAGTTACTCAAACGAATTTTATTTATTTATAATTGAAAATCATAATAGAATTTTAGACAAAAGTCTGTTTGGCCCTCGCAAATGCTCCACTTTTGATTATCTTCCAACTACTGTTGGAAGTTCTGATTCTGTAAAGAAAAAAGACGAGGGAGCGTCGCAAATTCTACAGTCCCCACCTCAGTCTCCAGCAACTGCGAATAATAGTGAGAGTATATCTATATA
>JASAND010022899.1:0-30051 GCA_030248195.1 Trissonchulus latispiculum
GTAAATTATCTATATGTCCAGAACAAGGTTGGACAGATGCGTAAATTTTTAAACTAAGAACTAATAGTGCAGAATATTTGTGCTTATATCTGTTGTTTAACTTCAGTATTGTTCGTCACCTTATTTTAAATAGTTTATTCATTGTTCTAAAGCTTGTTATTATAGTTTATTAGCATTTTATTAAATTTTAAATCTGTTACTTTAAAAATTTGTTACTTGATTTAATTAATTTTAGATAGCATTTATTAGATATCGTTCCAATTATTGATCGCTATTGATAATTTATTTGTTTGTTAATTAATTTTAATTATTTTATGTACTTATTTCTGAAATTTTGGTGCCGTCATTTTAACGTAATTTAAAATGGAAACCAACGGTGAAACTAAGAAGAATTAAATTTACATATTTACGTTTTATGCTAACGTATAATTATTTACTTATATACGTATTGCCTAATCTCTTTTTAATGGTAATTACATACAAATAAGTACATAAAATAATTATTAAATTAAAATGTTATAATACATAAAATAATAAAATCAAATAAGATATTTTAAAATTTAATCAATCACAAGCTAATAAACTATAATAACAAGCTTAAGGTGGCGATTCCTTTTAGGCACATATTGTTATTTGGCGGCGTAAATCAAGATGAAATTTGATGAAACTTTCCGAAATAAGTTCTTTTAGCGTTCTAACACCCTCCGCGCAATCTCGATTCAAAAATTCGAGATTTCCGGTCACAGTGGTTTTCCCCTATTTCTGAACGTTTGGCATTTGCTATACAACTATGACTATATTCATTCGAAAGATCTCATTGGGCTTCACATTTTTGCTTTTTAAAGCAAGTTTCTAGCTGTTTTGTACTGTGAGATATAGACGTTTTTCTTGTTTTGGCGTCGATAGCTTGTCATTTTTGCAGAAATCAAATAATTCAACATTTCTTGAACTACGCAAGCCGTAAAATCAAACTAGGGGCGTCGATTTGAAGGTCTCAAAGGGACAAGTTATCCGACGCATGATCGTATTCCAACTGCTATCCTGTAGGCTGCTATCATAAAAAATGTAGTTTTTGCAAAAACACGACCAATCTTCTTCCAAAGATTGTGGAGCATTCACCATACAATCTGGAGGGCTGCTACTGAACAAATGTGTTCGGCACAAATATACCCAGGGACGATTTTTTAGTTGCCCCGATTGCTGGTTTCTAGCTAAAGTAATCGCTTGACAAATTTGGAAAAAGTAGGCAAAATCCAGGTTACGCTCACATTTCAGCATAGTTCTCTATAACGAAGAGCGATTTCACAATAAATAAAAAATCGTCCCCAGCTATTTGATGGCGGTATCGAATGATATAACCGATGTCTCCCGAAAAAATTTACTTGAGTCTGCAAAAATTCTTGAAAATTATACTTCTTCTAAAATGTGTTAAAAATATTTCAGAAAAGCAACATTAGTTTCGTGGCATGCATTAAAAAGAGAAAATGTTAAGCTACATTTTGATATAAAAATGGCTTCTTAACTCCAAGTAATGAATGAGTAATAGTGGTGTAAAGTTTATGTGACCAAAGGGAATCACCACCTTAAGAACAATGAATAAACTATTTAAAATAAAGTGACGAACAATACTGAAGTTAAACAACAGATATAAACACAAATATTCTTCACTATTAGTTCTTAGTTTAAAAATTTACGCATCTGTCCAACCTTGTTCTGGACACATAGATAATTTACTCATCTGTCCGGACAGAATGCGATAATTGTAAGAATTTATCTATCTGTCTGCGCACATGCATAATTTATCTATCTGTCTGGACACTTTCAGAAGTGTCCAATTTATTCATCTGCCCGTAACATATATATATATATATATACGTATTTGTTTGTTATTGACCATATATATAATTGACAACTGTGCACCCCCACTCCTTAAAAAAACCTTTTTTCCTTTTTCCTTTTTCCTCTGGCACTCGTCGGAGCTCGTGCTCTAAGCCCTGGGGAGATGTAATGTGGGTGATAGCGACCGCGCTATCACCCCCTTTCCAGTAATTCCATTTCGTTCCTTTCCTATTTTTTCCCCCAAAATTCCTTAAAAGTCTTTAAAAATTTCCCTGATGTAATTGTTGTAATTTTTATGCTCTGTCTGGAAAGATAGAGCATGCACGTCAGCAGACGCTGACAAAAACTGGTTTTTTCCAGTTTGTCCCCCTTTGATGCTGACTCAGACTTGTTTATAGTCAGTTGGGAGTTTGTCTACCTACGGAGCGGTCGGGTTTCTAGATTGGGGCCCCCACCCTACGCAATTCCACACCTAAAAACGTAAGTGCCTTTGTCTCTATTTTTCTTTGAAAATTTCCTTTCACTTACCTTTTCTAATTCCCTTTTTTGGTCCTAACCCCCTACTAATTTGTTTTTCCTTTTTACTCCTAACTTTCCCCCCTCTCCATTCCGTCCTAATTTGCGGGGTTGCCCCCGTTCCCCCTGGGTCTGATTTTACTAGCCAACCCCCTCCCTCAGATTTATTGTATTCTTCCATTGTCCCCTTTGTTGCTGGTCCCCTCCCCATTGCTTGTACTTCCCTTTTGTGCCCCTTTCCTGTTTGCTGTGCGGGTAGCCCGCTATTTTGCTTGTCCTATCTGGGTATCGCCGGAAGGACTCCCTGTTGTAATTTTTGTCATGTATTTCCCATTAAATCAGCTGGTTGTCTTTTGCTTTTCTAACTTAATTACTACTGCTAAAAGTTAACTAGATTCTGATCTTTTTTATAGCTAGGTAGAGCTCTGGGATTAGCCCGGAGCTGATCTATATCTAAGTTTAATTTGTGTGTGTGTTCCCCCATTTTTACTAGGCGCCCCGTTGGCGTCCCCCAAAAATTACCTGTTCCCCCTTGGCGAGGCAAGTCGGTGGAAAGAGAGCCGCCTGGACTAACTATCTCCACCCGCAGTCGCTGGTCAGCTTTCTTGCGCACAGTTCCGCTTGTAAAATTTGGGGCGTGAGCTCAGCGGTTTAATGCTCAGCTCCCCTTTATTATACAAAATGTTGAGAGTGTTATAGTTTTCCAAAGTGGACTGAATGTAAGGGAAGTGTGACCTAAAAGGGTTTGGGTGTGGGGAATTTTTTTTTAAAATGTTTTTGAGAGGGTTAGATAGGTGTAGTCATACATGAATTTCGGTAAAGTGCAACTTACTACCCAAACATATTGCATGAAAAGGGAAGTGAGTTCTTGAATAAGGAAAATATTGAAAGAATCAAGATAAAACAATAGCAGAAACAGAAACCGTAAAATACAAATTATAATCTGAGTTAAGAATTATAGTATAAAAGAGAATAGTCTAAACGCAGTGTAGAATTGTATTCTGAAAACTGGGATTGACACTTGAATCACAATAAATAATCAATTAAAAGTGTGAATTCATTTAAGTACTCACAAATTAACTGAAGTAATGAATCTTTCGGCCCCAATCCCTTAGATTCATACTTCTGATAGTTTGCGAGTACACATTCATATCTAGGATCGGAACCGAAATTCGTCATCAGAGGGATCCAGTACAATTTAGATTTCCTTTCCAATAATTGAGATAACTTTAATTAAAGTAAGTACTGGTCGGGCCAAGCCTCCAAGAGACCCGAATTTCGGATTCATTTAATTGTTGCACAGATATAATTAGTAAGCATAAGAATATAAAGAAATGAAATAAAATGCAGCAGTGCAAAGTAGGGTAAATAAGGGCAATTTGTGCCCAAGTAACTATGACCAGACGGGACTAGCCCGTTAATTATGACCAAGGAGGTTAGCAACACAATTAATTATATACATACAATTATTCCTCTTGTGGTTAGTGCCAACAACAAAATGATGAGAAGGAGTTAGTGTGTAGGTGATGAATAGTGTGGATATCATTAGTAGCATTAGTAAAGGGTGCTGATCCTCGAAAAACGAAGGATCTGTAACTATGTCTAAGGCTTGATAGCCTTTAATTATGACAGAATGATATAGTTTGTAAGTGGTTATAAATTTTCAAAAGCTAAATTAGATTGTGGTGATCCTCGTAAAACGAAGGATCTGTAATTATGTCGATGGCTAGATAGCCATTAATTATGACAGCAGAATGAGGTAGTGATCTTACTAGTATGTATACTTTACTGTATCTGGCTGATGTGTATTGAACCATCAAATTTTTTGTAAATCCAACTGTTTTTTAAAAAAGTTGTATTGAACACTTGTTTGAAATACTTCTTTGAATAACCTCTTGCTAGAAGATTTTCTCTAAGTTCTTTCAACTGTGTTACAAAAAATTCGCGGGTGCTGCAAATAGTAGCCGCTCTGGTGATTTGGTTTTCTATCATATTTTTGAAGACAGAGCTGGAAATGTTAGTGGATGGAGGTGGAAAACGGTTTATACTGAAATTGAATTCTTTTCTTTTGTCGTATAAATCTGTTTCAAAGGTATTGTTATTTAGACTAATCTTCAGATCTAATACATTAGCTTGAGTGTTATCTATATTTACTTTATTAAGTTCTAACTCATGAGGGTATATGTCATTTATAGTGAGGTCAAAAACGTTTTTATCATTGAAGGTGGTCATGTCATCTATATATCTGCGTGTGTTCGATAATAGCTCTGTTCTTGAGGTATTCTTTTCATTTAATATAAAATTGTATTCGAAATGATGCAAAGTGATATTTGCTATAGTTGGGGCTGAATTCGTACCCATTGGAATTCCAATTTGTTGTTTAAAAATTTTATCTCCTATGTTAAAGTAAGTGTTGTCGATTAGGCATTTAGTCATGTCTATTACATCATAATAGTCAAATGTAGGGTATTTAGGTTCTCCATTTCCCCAGTATACTTTGTTGTATCTAAGGTGTAATTTGGTGTGTAAAGTGTCCTTAACTAAATCTGAAATTGCTTGATTAATTGTAGTATGCTCTAATTTAGTATATAAAGTAGTAAAATCGTATGTGTTTACTGACTCAGCGGAATGTGTTTTATTGAGGCAATTGATAATGTCTAATATAGGTTTGTTGTTATCAATTACCCAGAAGGGGTTACATTTGTATTTGTGCGCATAGATATTACAAATTTTCTTTCTTTTGTAAAAAAGTAATTTCAGAATTTTGTCCAGGGTTTGAGAGAGATGTTTAGTTGGTGCGTGCTTACTAGCGATAATTGTTCTGAATTTAATAGGGGTCTTGTGAAATTTGGGTATTATATACATGAAAGGTAGCTTGAAAGGGGCTGCAGCATATTTTAATTTATCGTTTATGGTTTTTATGTTATTGATAATGTCAGATTCTGTCTTATTGTATATTTCAATGTATGTGTTGTTGTTATTGGTATTGTCGACTAGACCCACCTCTTTTAGAATAGAATATATATAAAATTGTTTACATATCATAGAGAAATTTTGAGGAGCTTTGTCGGTTAAAGTGAATACGAAGTGCTCGTGTAAGTTACTAATGCTTGCTTTAATGTCTGTAATCCGAATATTAGTGGCAATACTATGATTGAGTGGGAGATGTTTGAGATGGTCTTTTACCATTTCGCTTACATACACGGCCCAATCTCTTAATTTATCTATATCCCACTTATATTTCTTATTTAGTTTATTAATATATTTAATTAAAGATTGATCTATTGCGATCTGCGAACAATTAGTGTCTTTAACAGTGGGAAGTCTATATTTTGGTCCATAGTTTAATAGTTGTTTGACCTGACTATCTTCTATTATGTCAAAATTAGAAGTTATAATGTGTTTATGATATTGATCTTTGTGATTAGATGTGTTACATTTGCATGTAAAACCATATTTATGGTGGTTATCTAAAAATTCAGTACAATTTAAGTTAGTAATTACTTGGCGATAATTTAAAATAAAAGTAGATATAGGATTATCATAGGAAAAGAATACGCGGGGGTTTCCAGCATTAGTCTTAGAATTGGGATATGGCCATTTGTCTTTACAAGATTCAAATATAGTATTGACTTTTATTTGGTCTAATTGTTTACTGTGAAAAGGAATAATAATATGCTCCCGATTTTTCGTTTTGGAAATGTTTTGCGAGTATTTAAGTTCTGTTCTGAATTCTGTAATGTCCTTGATAAAATCATAAAGAACGTGGTTTTTGTAATTTTCGTTGAAGATTGCAATAGCCTTTATGCCATTCCAATCGATTGTATTTAATAAATGAAATATTTCTTTTTTGGTATGAGTATGTAGGGTGTCTAACATGTAGGGAGTTAATATGTTGTGACATTTATTTTTACGGTTGGTGCGGCATTTTTTGCTATTGGCTTTTGAGTCATCAGGTATCATTAAGTTGCGAAGTACGGAGGTTTTTGGATTTTCTCCATATAATAAGTCATTTAATCCATAGGGATACTTAGTTTTTAATCGTTTTATCCAATATTTTTCCCTATCTCTACGATACTTAGTGTCGATTTCCTTTGAACTGCTTTTGGGTAAGATTTCTATAATCTGGACGGAAAAAGATTTACAGGTCCCCATATTAAAGTGTATGGCTAATCTTTTGCAACTGGCTTTTTGTGTGTTCTTTAAACTATTTCTATGCTCTGACACACGTTTGGAAAATTGTCTTCCCGTTTCACCAACATATTGAGCACCACATTGATCACAGGTTATGAGATATATAACATTGTGACTTCTGCACGATGCAGTCATCACTATGGCGGGGGAAGTGATGTCGAAATCTCTTGTATTATACTGACTTCGTACAGTGCTACCTTCTATGAAATGAAGACAGCATTTACAGTTTCTCTGTAAACATTTGACACCTGTTGTTTTAGTTAAGTTTGCGTTGCTATAATTTTTATTAGAGTGATTAGTAGATATATCACTGCTCCCAGAGTCGACGTCGTAGGGGTCGCCGAGGTCCAAATCCGGAATCCACCTGTTGGGGCATGTATCCTCCTCCCCTGCTACGGAGCCCCCGGAGGCATTATTCGTATGAAGACTTGCCATGAAGAAAGAAGAAAAAACCGCAGGTTCCATGTGAACAGATCCGATCCATAGTCCATAATCGTGGGTTTGTCGACTGTGGGAGAATCTGTATACTAATTTAGTAAGTGGTGTCATGCAACGTTAAGTGTAAGTGGCATAACAAGTCATAGTGGATGTTCATAACGTACGTAAACTTTTAATTAAAACTAAATAACTGTCTGCTAGAGTTCGAAATCAATTATATAAACGTTTCGTTTCATATTTGATAAATTTAATATTTGATAGGGTAGCAAACGGCACTTTTCAATAAGTTGAGAAACTAAAGTATGATCTACACCAATTATAAACTGGAGCATGATTAAAATAATTCGTGTAGAACACGAACGGCCTAACCCCCAAAGGAAGGAAAACCAAGGGCCATGAGAGGGAAAAGGCAGGAAGCAAAATAGTTTTTAGACGATGTTAGATAGGTGTAGTCATACATGAATTTCGGTAAAGTGCAACTTACTACCCAAACATATTGCATGAAAAGGGAAGTGAGTTCTTGAATAAGGAAAATATTGAAAGAATCAAGATAAAACAATAGCAGAAACAGAAACCGTAAAATACAAATTATAATCTGAGTTAAGAATTATAGTATAAAAGAGAATAGTCTAAACGCAGTGTAGAATTGGGGTATTCTGAAAACTGGGATTGACACTTGAATCACAATAAATAATCAATTAAAAGTGTGAATTCATTTAAGTACTCACAAATTAACTGAAGTAATGAATCTTTCGGCCCCAATCCCTTAGATTCATACTTCTGATAGTTTGCGAGTACACATTCATATCTAGGATCGGAACCGAAATTCGTCATCAGAGGGATCCAGTACAATTTAGATTTCCTTTCCAATAATTGAGATAACTTTAATTAAAGTAAGTACTGGTCGGGCCAAGCCTCCAAGAGACCCGAATTTCGGATTCATTTAATTGTTGCACAGATATAATTAGTAAGCATAAGAATATAAAGAAATGAAATAAAATGCAGCAGTGCAAAGTAGGGTAAATAAGGGCAATTTGTGCCCAAGTAACTATGACCAGACGGGACTAGCCCGTTAATTATGACCAAGGAGGTTAGCAACACAATTAATTATATACATACAATTATTCCTCTTGTGGTTAGTGCCAACAACAAAATGATGAGAAGGAGTTAGTGTGTAGGTGATGAATAGTGTGGATATCATTAGTAGCATTAGTAAAGGGTGCTGATCCTCGAAAAACGAAGGATCTGTAACTATGTCTAAGGCTTGATAGCCTTTAATTATGACAGAATGATATAGTTTGTAAGTGGTTATAAATTTTCAAAAGCTAAATTAGATTGTGGTGATCCTCGTAAAACGAAGGATCTGTAATTATGTCGATGGCTAGATAGCCATTAATTATGACAGCAGAATGAGGTAGTGATCTTACTAGTATGTATACTTTACTGTATCTGGCTGATGTGTATTGAACCATCATATTTTTTGTAAATCCAACTGTTTTTTAAAAAAGTTGTATTGAACACTTGTTTGAAATACTTCTTTGAATAACCTCTTGCTAGAAGATTTTCTCTAAGTTCTTTCAACTGTGTTACAAAAAATTCGCGGGTGCTGCAAATAGTAGCCGCTCTGGTGATTTGGTTTTCTATCATATTTTTGAAGACAGAGCTGGAAATGTTAGTGGATGGAGGTGGAAAACGGTTTATACTGAAATTGAATTCTTTTCTTTTGTCGTATAAATCTGTTTCAAAGGTATTGTTATTTAGACTAATCTTCAGATCTAATACATTAGCTTGAGTGTTATCTATATTTACTTTATTAAGTTCTAACTCATGAGGGTATATGTCATTTATAGTGAGGTCAAAAAAGCCTACAATGTCATTTCGTTGCGTTGTTCCAACAATTTGCTACATTTTTGCAGAATATGCAACTATAACTATGCATGCCTTTCACTTTTTGAATTGTCTAATCATGATATCATTTCAGGGCATGACAATCAAACCGTTGGTCAATTTTCTTAAAGTAAAGAAACAAGAGGAAAAGGAACGGACGATCGGAGAGCAGATTTTTGAAAGAGTAAATTCATTTTCCTCTCGTTTAACTTTGTTTTGCTGGAATAGATTGAATTTAGCTGGTTTCAGTAGCTAAAGTGGTGCGTGCTGCGTGGTGGTTCTCAAGGAGGCGCTGTAACAGTGCATATATTTTCGGCTAAAACTTGTGATAGTTTGAATTTTTCTTCTGAATAAGAAAGCTTGTGAAAATACGTTTCTTCAAAAGCTATCATCTCTGTCAAGTTACATAAAGTTAAGGGGGGGGCTACGAATTTCACTAAAAGTTCGATGTTGGAAAAGCTAGCTAGTCTTTTGCCACATAATAGTATTAGGTTTAGTGTAAAATAGTTTACAGTTTGAAAGAATTCCATGCAGCGTAGCGTCCTGTGGAGCCATCAGAAGTTGGTGTTATCGGTCCAAAGCTCGACATGACACGTACACAAACTTGGCCTCGCCCTGGTCGCTATGTGCAAGGCACGGTATCAAAATTTTCAGGAATTAGTTCTGACATATAGTGCTTTAATATCGTGTAAAATAATCTCTAGACCATTGCCTACTTTTCTGTGCTATACGATCAAAGTGCGAAAAATTGGGTGTTGTAGGTCTATACGGGTGGAGGTTAACTAATTTCTAATGAGCTGTGGTTTACCAAATGAGCCAAATTTTGCTGCAATTAATACTCCAAGTATCTGTCTTAACTTTGGTATAAATGACGTGATTTCGTTAATCCCTGCGTTTGCAGTGCTGGATTATATTATCGATATTGCCGCTGTTATTTGGTGCCATTTCGAAGATGTGAGCCAATTACTCCAAAGTACGGTGGCAGAATCGGCTGAAACCTTGCGCATTACAGGCGAGTGAGTGTACCAAGATGTGCCGAAAGCTATGTCACCAAACCTCGCTCCAATGTTTAGAAATGCTAGATTGATTTCTCAAAGTATTGATGGCGATCGCTCCAAAAAGCTCTAAGACAGTTGTAAGCGCATACTGAACGAAAGAAGCGTCATATGGAAAAACGGATTTCATATTCGGATTCAGCAGGTCAAATAACCCCTATAACCACCTTTTCGGCAAAATCGGAGACAAAAAATTTTTTGACCCCATTTTTACTGCGCTTAGCTAGCTTTTCAGGCCTAAAAATAAGGGTTATTTCTTAACAAAAAGTTTGCTAGCACACTAACCAGAAAACCAAAACCCTTGAAACTCACAGACAGTTTGCCCCTATTAGAGCCTAATATTTGGTAAAAAGCTGGGGTAGGCTAGGGGCTGTCAATTTTATTAGATCGAAAACGGCGCACGGTCACTTTGCAACTTTTTGCCAAATTTCAAGCTTTGAGCTGCTATAGCTGAAGAAGGAAGCAACGCTCGAAAACCGGAATACTTTTAATATTTAGCACTAGTAACACTTAACATTTATGGCTGAAAGTTTTAGAATTGGTCAAACCGTTAATCCACCAGAGCTGAAAAAACCTTTTTGAAAAATCCCATTTTTCGAACTAAAATTTGTACTTTGGCGTCCTGCCAAAAACGGTGTATATGAGATATATTGTTGCCCACCCTAAACTTTTTTAATTTGATATGTTGGCTAACGTTGGGGGGAAAAGAAGGTCTCTCCGACGATGTCGTGCCAACCCGTTCGTAGCCCCCTCCTTAATTACTATGTTCTGAATGAGCCATAATTTATCGTTTCCCTCCCTGCTTTAAGCTGAACGGCCGCTGTCAGACCTTACACGCAGCACTATACGTAGGTAAACTAAAGGAAACAGTTTCATGGCAGTGCAATTTAGCAGCAATTTTCTCAAATAAACGTGACTTAATTTTTAGCTGACAGATCACGCATTAGCTGGAATTGAAGAAGTCTTGGGCTCCCTTGGCGGAGCTAATCGACTCAGAGAAAAGTGAGCAAACAGTTAGCAGAATCCTTCCATGTTCCTGTTGGTTTAGTTTCTCATTTACAATATGAGCTGGCCTTAATGCCTTTAAAATAGCAAAACAATATTATTTGAGCCGACCCTACAAATGATTTTAATTCCTTCGATGATTTAGGTATGATTTATAAAAGTATGATAAGCAGGATTCATAAAGTATGAGTTAGTTTATACAATTTGCACGAGTAACGTTCACACAATCAAGGCCCAGTAGCTATTCTGCTGATCACTCAAAATATTAAGTTCAGGCTTAGTTTTCATATTTTTGTTCTTACTGATAGTCCTTGTGCTGATGTTTTAAATGTTTTAGGTATCAGCATTTCAATGACAAATATTTAAAACCAATACTCATGCGAGATGCTCCAGTTTCTGGCGACATTCAAATCGTCCGAACCTTCACCAGACTCAATATGAAGGAAGCCATGGAGAATATAGAAAAATATGGACATCTCACTCTTCCTATCAGCGGTTCTAATCCATCATTCGCTTCTTATATGAGAAATACTTCTACAGAACAATTCCCGTACGTTTTCTAATAATATTTTTTTAAAAAAGTGAAGCAGCCTTTTGTTTTCTGCTATCATTTATACTAAAAATTACATTAAACCTGACTGTAATGTTCTGGCCTCTGACATGCATGGTATGCAAATGATATGGAGTTAAATGCAGTAAACGGACATACTTTAATGATATCTGAAGTCATTGCTCATGAGATAGTGTAATGCTTTTTGAACTTTACCGGATGGTTCTTTATTCGAACACTTTGTATCACGGCTTGTATTCAGTCAGTTACAAACTGATGAAGTGGAAAATGTCGAATGCAACACTCAGAACTGTTTTAGCGCTGACTGTACATATCTACGAAGATTTGCTAGCGATTATCAAAAAACATGGCAAAATGAAATAGCATTAATACAAAAATTATCGGTTACTTTTGTATCGTTAGAGGTATTCATAAGACCAAGAGTACATAATAACTAAGAGTGTGACAAGCGTCACACTCTTAGTTATTAAGCTGCAGACATCATCTGCACAATAACGGCCTACCCCCCCCACAACTGAGTACCTGGTGACCCCCCCACAACTGAGTACCTGGTGACCCCCCCACAACTGAGTACCTGGTGACCCCCCCACAACTGAGTACCAGGTACACAATTGTGTAGCAGCACTCGTTTGTATGTTTACATGTTGAAGCTCAAAAGTGGCCAGCTGCTGATAGAATGTTTTTGGCTTCAACATGTAAACATACAAGCGAGTGCTGCTACACAATTGTGTACCTGGTACTCAGTTGTGGGGGGGGGGGTAGGCCGGTATTGTGCAGATGATGTTTTCTGCTTGATAACTAAGAGTGTGACGCTTGTCACACTCTTAGTTATTATGTACTCTTGATAAGACATTATGAATTCCTGTCCGCAACAATTCTATCAGGTGCATTTGGAAAAGTCCTGCGATGAATTCACTAATATTTAACAGTATTCAATAATTTTAGCCCAGCTATTGTTACTATCAAGAGTACATAATAGATAAGAGTAAGAAACTCTTACGCTAGCATGTACAAATTATGTAAGGTATGCTCGGTTCATTAACTCGGGACCCCCCCCCCCCGAAACTTCCGGGGGGGGGGGGTCCCACTTTGCACTAACTACACGCTTTCATATAAGCGTGTGTCTGCTCGCTGATTGGCCCGTTAGCCTTAAGGCTTATTGTAGGCAATTCATTAGTTATTTTAATTAATTAATTATAACTTTAATCAGGTTAATGCAATTAAAAAACCAATTTGACAACTTTGTAGCATTTTTTCTGCTCTTTTCAATGATGTAAAAATTGTTGCACGTTACATTCCTTCGAATTTTTGTATTATGCAGCAGTTTTTATATCATTGGAAAGAGCAGAAAAAATGCTACAAAGTTGTCAAATTAGTTTTTTAATTGCATTAACCTGATTAAAGTTATAATTAATTAATTAAAATAACTAATGAATTGCCTACAATAAGCCTTAAGGCTAACGGGCCAATCAGCGAGCAGACACACGCTTATATGAAAGCGTGTAGTTAGTGCAAAGTGGGACCCCCCCCGGAAGTTTCGGGGGGGGGGGTCCCGAGTTAATGAACCGAGCATACCTTACATAATTTGTACATGCTAGCGTAAGAGTTTCTTACTCTTATCTATTATGTACTCTTGTTACTATCATGAATTTTTAGAGGTGAACATCATCATCTGGATGAATGGGGAGCCTATTCTAATCCGGTGTTGGATTTAAAAGGAATTGAGAAAATGTCTGAAAAAAGGCAAATTGAACCGAATGATACCGAACTCCACCACGCTGTCAGTCACATTATGAAACAGCCTATTCGACCCAGGGTAAATAGTTTCGTAACAAAGTTACTGATGAAGGAGTGCAACAACTAACTCCAACGATAACGTAAAGCAGCACTCTCATGAAACCAATCCATTTCGTAAATAATTCAAGCCCGGATTAAATAGCCTCAACCCAAATAAAGTCGGTGAAAACTTCTGTTTTGGAGTTTAGCTTTAATCCGCCATAACTTACACTGTGGCCACCCTACAACGTACACCGACAGGATCACGTCACCTGAGCGCTACAGCATTCCCAAAGTTGAAATAAAACTTATTTGGACAAAAATTTAAAATTAAATGTTAATCCTCATCCTGTTAACGTTTTTTAAAATATTAAAATTTTGAATACCCTCCAAACTTGCTTCCGTGAACTGTGCTTTTGATATTGTGCTTATCATCAATCATTAGTTTTCAGCCTCCTGAGCACAAAGCACAAAACACTCCATCGTGAACAGGGCTTTGGTGTTCCATCCCACGGACAAACGTTTAGTCATTCGAAATCTCTCACCACGGCCCACAACTTTGCTCTTGAGAGTATTCTTCGATTCCTTACGGTTAAAAGATAACAAGTAAACTTGATTTTCGAGGTCCAAAACTGACCATTTTTCGAAAAATCAAATATTGCAAGATTTTGACAGCTTCAACAGCGCTGGTCCGTCAGTCTAGTATTGTCCATAGTTCGTAACGGACATGTTATGCCCAACGGAGAGCTCTCTGCGGCTTCTCTGCCAACGTCAACGAAAATGAAAATGCGACATTTTAATAGCAACCTACCCGATTGTTTTGAACACGGATTTCTGTCCACTCATGCATGCACTTAGAAAATGGCTTTACAAACGCATTTTTGAGACAATTGCCGTGGGCTATTTTTCTTGGTTTCGCGTTTTCTCTTTCTGTTCGAAAGGAATAAACGTCCAAACGTTAAAAAGTTTTACCAAAATTAGACAAAATTTGCATTTTTCTCAAAACCTTTAGCCTACTTGATCATTAAACTACTTCAGAATAAAATAGCCCACGGGAAGATGTTTCTTTTGAAGCTCAACAGTAATCAGCTTTCAGCTCAAGCTACACTCCTAATTCCAAATTTTTCACATTCATAGAATAAACAATTTAACCTGCATATACTAAGGAATAAGAAGCTCTATATGCAGGGACAAAACTCAGCAGGTTTGCATTCTTAATCTTTGTCAACCGGTCAAAGATGTATGAAGATGTTTTGTTTTAGCCACGCCGCTACAGTCGCCAACTATTGCACGATGATTTGCCCAGTTCCGACAATCTACTGAAAGCTCATCGAAGGGCCCAGTATATGCAATATAAGCACAGACTGCATCGCCACAAGCCGAAAGGGCAGTCCTTGAAGACCAAGGGAGGTTCTCATGTAAAACTGTCAAGCCACGGTTCCCAACCAAAGATGTCCAGCCGTGGATCAAAATCTAGTCTAAAGGGATTGGGAACTCACCCCACAAAACGATCGCATGAAGATATGCATATGAATGTATCTTTTCATTTGGAGGATGAAGTAGTTGAAGACGGAAATTGGCCGTTACCGAATGATGGTATACTTAGCAGATTTTAGAATAAGCATCTTATTTATATGTTTTATTGGTGTTTGTACCGTAATAACGCTCTAAGGATCAGAATCATATTGTCATAGGTACTTACTAGACTATATACTCACATAAATATTTACTATGTAGCTTGTTGCTTATTTGACGTTTTGAGAGACAAAATTATCTGCATTTAACATCTCATTTTCCAGTTGAAACAATAAATGCACTCATGAATTCGAATGAACTATGAATGAGCGGAATGCCTGCATCATGACAAAACAGTCACTCGTCCTTATTTTGAAAGCATGTTCGTTTAGGAAGTGAAGTCTCCAAGCGAAAGCGAACGAAAAAGTTCTCTATTGGAGAAACCATGGATAGCAGCAGCAGTGATGATGAAACAAATAAAGATGAAGTAATCATGGAATTGCCAGCCATAACAGGTGCGCCACTGTCGTAGAATTGGTGAAGACCCATCTGAGCAGCTGAAGTGATCTGGGGTTGTAGTAAGCTAGATTACGTTTAGATAGATCATTTGATATTACAATCAGATTTTTCCCTCATCCACACCATTTTACCTCATCCCCACACAAATGCCAAACTAATTTGAAATCAAATTTGTATTGTGAATATTTGAAATTTTTATTTAGCAGCAGCACCTTTTCCATCGAAACAATCTCCTGTAACTGTGACCGCGCCGTTGTCACCAGAACCAGACGATCCCAGTGCCGCCGATTTGACAGCCACTGAGCGAGAGCTTCCATGGCATCGTGAATCCGGCACGCCACCAAGAGTGCGCAGAGCATCAGTACTCGACGTGGAACCGACCCCTCGTTCAGATGCTGAATCCTCGCTACAGATCAGTCCAAACAGTCCACTCAGTCCAGTATTTGACAACCTCCTGACGCCAAGGAGTCCAAAGGGTGTCCTGCAAATGGACATGATCGCGGAATCTCCGTATGAAAGTGAGGAAGAAAAGGACCTGATTGATCCTAAGCCTTCTGCATCTGAACTGATCCTTGAAGCTGTGGCTCAGACGCAACCTGTGCTCGATGCTGAAGTTGATCGAACTTCCAACGCCGAAAATGATGCTAGATAGATAATATTAGATCATTATTGCTTGCTAGTGTTATTTGTATGCTTGCTAGTATCTCGATGATCAAAGCAGATATATTTCTATTGTTACTTGTATACCTACAAATAAACCACTAATCCTACCTAGCACGTCGCATGGGAAGCCCTCGTGCGTGGCACTCGTGCACCACACTCGGATCTTCCCACACGGCGTGCGTATAAATCAGTGAGTGCATAAGGTGTTCTATAAAGTTATAATTTCAGCGTCACAAGAACTATGTAGCGGCAGAAGTGCGTTTAACCCGTTTGCTTACTCTGGAACTAGATCCGTCTTGAACTAGTATAGTAGTCGTCATCAATGGTCTTTCTGTCAGACCAGGCTCATAACCTCTTTGTTAAAGAAGAAACTAGAAGGTTCTGTGTCCAAAAACTCCTTAACCACCACTTTTATCTGGGTGATATCGCGCCAAAGGGCCTAAAGCATTACTACATAGCCTGGTGAGAACAAATACGTCAGTACACCGAACCACATATCTGTAGGATGAAATATGTTGTGCAGAGTTAGTTATTTCAAAAATGCTAGTTGTTGTTAGTTGTGATCCATCTATCTATATGATATACCATATATAGTAACCAAGAAATAACAATAAGCTGTAGGCTGTGATCAGTTAAGCCGAGATCAAAATAAATACAGACTTGACAAAAAACTTCGAAGCGAATCCTGTCTCAGCGAGCCAAGAGTGCTGGATATGGAGAGGAAGTGGACGGCGATCGACTTTCGACTATACCAAATACATGTAATAAAAAATAGATGGTGGGGGGGGGTAGTTTTTCTCGCTTTCCTTGATGTTGATCACAGATATTATTTGATCAATACAACGCACTGGTATTAGTTACAGTTCTAGCTATGCAAAGTCAGTCACAGGGGTCTCGGACAATAGTATCTAGACTAAACCAATGACATTATCCATCCGCGCCAATTCTGAAATTAACTATTTCAATGTACTTCCTATCTCGACTTTTTCTCTCGGTCAGGCGCAGGCTCAGCCGTGAACCACAATCAGCTAAATTGAATTGTTAATTTAAATGTCCAAAGTACAATTATGGTTCAACAATTGTGATTGAAGTGTGTCCACACTTCAATCACAAAGGTACACATTTGTTGTAGGGTCATAGAAGAATTCTCAATCCTAATCTTTAGTATCTCTCTTGAAAATCTCAAACAATCCCAAAATTACTCAAGCAGGGTGACAAGTGACAGGTCCAAACGTAACCAAAGCAGGTCTGAACTGATCACAACGCATAGGTAATCCAAAAGAGACCGGTCTCTCGCAACTGGGACTTCGGTCGCACGACAACCAAATCCGAAGCAAAACCAGAACAGAGTTAAAGTCAGAACCGTTCGCTTGGGCAGCACAACCACAACTGATTTGAAAATTTGGGAAATTTCGGGGTTCGGGGAAGACCTGTCAATCATGTGTGCGTGACGTGTAGAGGGTGGAGCTTGCGGCTCCTTTCGTGTAGTGCGTTTCCTGTATGTGTGATTCGTCATACGTCGCTTATCAGTGACATATGAACCTAGCTCAAGGTGTGAAGTAGGCTCCCAAAATCTCCAAACTTGGACGCATTAACCGACTTAGTTTCCTGGGGAGATTTTCTTCCTGTCAGTTATTTAATTGTGTTTACAAACAAAAACAAAACATATCAAAAATGGATTTATATTTTAATTCTTCAAAGACAGAAAGGTCTGCTTCTATGGTTCTATATCGATAACAGGGGTCTATTCTAGACAGATTGAGCAGCCCTTTCTATCTTCGTTCACAGTTGGCACCAAAACCTAAACAATAACACGAAGACGAGATTTCAAATACAAGATTCTCAACACAACAGTCCTCCAATGCTGTAATGCAGGTAATCATAGTCAGTTCCATGATTCAGTTCAATTTGACAAACTTCTTTGTGAAAGGGCTCTTCTACCAGACGTAAGCCATAGTCCTTGATACACAGATCAACAATTTTCTCCAAAAAGTTTCTCCATTTAGCTTTATTGCAATAACCTCTAGCTTTCCAATAGTTTCTTACCTCTAACTTTAGTCTGTTGGAAAAACAAACCAAAAATTCTCTACCACGAGAATTTTGTAGGCGTTTCTTTAAAACTGGCCTTATATAGTTTCCTGGGGAGATAAGTCCCCAAATTTTGATCCATTTCGTAAACAGAGCTATAAATTTCCATTTCCACTTTCTCTTCAAACTCATTATCCGAAAACGCTTATTCAGCAACAAAGGCCACTCAATCACGTCAGTCTAATAACAGAATTCAAACAGAGGAGAAAACAACTCATCAGATACCATACTAATAACTCAGAATAAAAAAATTGATTCGGTCGTCAGTGTACAAAAAGCAAAAATAATTCAGTGTACCAAAAACAAAAATTCAGCTATTCATTGTACACAAATCAGTCAGCGAATATACGCAATCAATCAAATCAATCAGCAAAATTATAGAATTATATTATATTATTATATAAAATTGACTCATCCACTTATTTCTGGCCTTCATTAGCCCTGATGCTGGTTCATTTGAAACAGTTCGATAATTCCACATATATATTTTCCACATCCTATTCCATGAAACACTATGGTAAATGTCTCTTAATTCTTCTCAGACCAATACTACGGTGTTCCCGGTATTTGACGCGCCGGTAGCTGGTGTCGCGGTTCCGGCGAGAAATATGCGAGCGGCGTACCCAAGAAATCTTGCTAAAGGAGAACTCTGTTTTGCCTCGTGGAACGTAAGAACAGCTGTTGGTACAGTCCACCAAACTACCATTGCTGAGTCTCTAAATTGCTATCGCATTGATGTCGCCTGCCTCAGTGAAGCCAGAGTTGCTGACCAGTTTCTATGAACGGTTTGGTTTGAAATGAAATGAATTGAAATGAAATGGTTTCAGTTTCTATGAACGCAGTATTACGATCCGAGGACTCTCACCCGATTCTGGGCAGTACACCGTCTACCACTCAGGTCCCACAGATGGATCCGGTCTCCACGGTGTTGGTATTACGGTGTCTGCGAAGCTGGCTAGCTCAGTTTGTGAATTCCATCCAATCAGCCCACGGATTGCTGGACTGCGAATTGCTAGTAAGCGAATTGCTACAGTCTTTCCGTCATAGCTGTGTATGCGCCAGCTGAAGCTTCTGATGACATATCGAAAGATGACTTTTACGAAGATCTCAGCTCAGTTCTACGAGCTGTACCGAGACGTGATACTTTAGACGTATACCGAGGTACTGTTGGTTGGTGGTGACTTTAATGCCCGCCTTGGCCGTCCAGTTGATGCAGCTGATAGGCGATGGATCGGTTCTTATGCTCTCGGAACCAGGAATGACAACGGGGACAGGCTAGCAGCACTGCTAAAGCACTGCGGAGAACCTTCGTAGCAATCAGGGCAGAACGAAACCTCCGCAGGAAAAAGCGGCAAAACAACAGTTGGAAGCGTCAATACGCCTGGGTCTGAACCAGTACTGAGAAAACAGGGCCTCAGAGATGAACCAGGCTATGTGTGTAGGAGACTCGAAGAAGCTATTCCGATTGCTACGAGAAGATAAGGGTAGTAAAGCTGGACCAAGCGAACAAATCAATGACAACAATGGGCAGCCAGTCAGTGAACCCGTGGAAAGACTTCATGAATGGAAACGTCATTTCAGCTGCTTACTAAATCCGTCGGCTAATGGGGCTGTTGTCCAGCATCCACCCATGGAATTCGAAGAGTTTTATTCTATTTCCACTGATCCTCCTACGTTGGCCGAGGTGAGGAAATCTATAGAAACTCAGAAGAATGGTAAAGCTGCTGGAGATGACGGAATCATGGCGGAGCTGTTTAATTGCGGAGGTAACCATCTTGTCCTATGTATTCATCGGCTACTGAGTCTAGTCTGGATAGATGAAGCTATCCCCGAAGGCTGGAATATTGTTATTATTGTTCCCTTATTCAAAAAGGGAGACAGGAAACTTTGCAAGAACTATCGCGGCATCTTTCTCTTGATTGTAGCTTTCAAAATAGTGGAAATCATTATATTGGAACGTTTACGTGTAGAACGGGAGCGGACAGGACAACGCGAAAACCAAGCTGGATTCATGTTGGGAAGACGATGTATCAATCAGATATTTGCTCTTCGTCAACTCCTGAAGTCCAGGCACGAGTATCAAACGCCTTCCTACGTAGCCTTCGTGGACTTCCGTGCAAAATTTGATTCTGTAAATCGAGAAGTACTCTGGAAGATCATGGAAAGCAAAGGTGTTCCGTTGAAGCTGACCTCTATATTGAAGCCTTTGTACAAGAACACAATGGCCAAAGTTCGCGAATATGGCCGGGACATAGCTCCGTTCGATATAACATCAGGTGTCCGGCAAGGATCGGTAACGGCTCCTCTGCATTCTAACTTCTGCATTGACTGGATTTCGAAGAATGGCATGGATGATCCGACTTTCGGTGTTGCAGTCGGCCACAAAATCATTACAGACCTGGATTTTTGCCGATGGCGTAGCTCTACTGGAAACTTTAGTTCCGACTCTGCAAGCGATGATAGACCGTGTTGTAACGTTTGCGGCATTAGAAATCAATGTTGCCAAGACCAAAGTGGCTAGCGCCCCCACACCTCCTGACAGGTGGCTTTGCTCTGGAATACGTTGATTGTTTTTGCTATCTTGACAGCATAATCACCAACGATGGGTCTTCAACTGCCGACATATCCGCCCTTATAGGTAACGCTCAGAGCGCATTCCATTTCTTGATAAGACCTCTCTGGTCCAAAAGGGCCGTCAGCATGGCTACCAAAGCAAGGGTGTAGGATGCAGCGGTGAGAAGTGTCCTGCTGTACGGATGCGAAACCTGGTCTCTAAAATCTGCCGATTTGAGCAGAATCAGTGCCTTCGAGCATCGTTGCTGGCGTCGGGTCCTGCGTATTATACCCCAAGCGCGTATAACCAATGCCGTAGTTAGTGCCAGGTTTCTACACACGGAGAGCATTGATCTCATCCTGAGAAGGAAAAGGTTTTGCCGCTTATTTTTGGTTGATGGTTAAATTGATGCGCGGTTACCGCACTCAACGTGCGAATTCGTTTTAAAAATTTCCCCGGTTTTTATCGTTAGATTACCGTTTTCTTATTTAGCGTTTGCGGTTTTATTGTATTCAAAACAACCCAACAGAATTGCACTATTATGAGCAGGAGGAAAATCAAAAATTATGGCTGAGTTGAAATTTGGTAATTTGCATCGGCATATGATCACTACATTCTCTGTTAAACTAAGAAGATATCGAGGGGATCTGCCTATATGCTTGAATATGCTGGTTTCAGGAAACCTCAGAGATTCTCTGGTCAACTTGTCAAAATCGAAGCTGCTATATAATTTGTGGAGACTTACTGACAGAATACCCCACTTGACCAGTTTGCTGCTTATAACTTCAGCGAACAAGAATTTAAAACTTATTTTAAATGTTATTAAATAATTGAATATAATTAAATAAATCGCGAAAGTTTTCATCAATTTATTCATCATTTCACAGTCACTTCAACTGGACACAAGATGAGTGACATAGTAAAAATCATGTTTACATCTATGATCATGTATTATTGGTCGTAACTATTGTATTTGATGTTTTATTTATTTAGCGTTATATCAATGCTAGCATACTTGTATTGCTGTAGTGCTAGTGTATGTGTAGCGGATTCTGTCAGATCTTTCCTGAAATTCGTTTGTTCTGTTTGGGTCGTGACTCGTGATTGTCAATAAATCATTTTGTTGGGGTCGCCTTTAGTTAATTAGGGCTCCTTCGATTAGGATGAACTAGACTGGGCTAGATCCGATCAGGACCTGAGACACAAGCAGAGGTCGGCACGCAAAGAGAAATCTTTGCTTTGATTGAAGCTCCGGTTGTAGTGTTCTGACAACCAGGGCTCAATGGCTGACCTGAGGGGTTCCGGACGGTGAGTTCGTTTTTGTAGTGAAATAGGGATTTATAGTATCTATGGGTGACTTTGGTATCAAAACCTCAAATACGGATAGAGTTGGGGAATTCTGAAAAGTACGCAAAAGCCGAAGCAGCTGAAAAGTACGATTATTTAGGTATTGTTACAAAGTTCTACTGTTTTAAACAGCTTTATCAAATTCCAACAGACAGCTGGTGACTAGAGTCGCAGCTTTGCAATCGACAGTAAAACAAAATACTGCATGCCAGAATTGCCTTTATCTCCTTAACTGGTTTGGACTGGTATCTTTCGCTTTAGGGGTGTTTAGTCCGGTTTCGGTGTTCTAGTGCTCTATCGTCAGGCACAAAACACACTCTAGTGCTGGTAGGGAAATGACCGGTATCCTATGTGATTTCTTACTCAACTCAACTCTTAGGCTCTATCTAGCCTCTACTGTGACTCTGTCCCTTATAGTAACTCGAGGGACTAACAAACAAAACTACAACAAGTATATCCGAATCGGGTGGGAGCGAGGTTGGCTACGTTCTGGAGTCTCCGTGGAATTGACTGCCCAGATAACTGAATTTTGAGATGATGTTCCGTCTCCAAAAAGGGATGATGACAACTACATACTGAGCTAGTGTCGGGAATATCCGGAAAGGTCGGAACGGCTTCCTTAGAAAATTATCTCAATACTAAATCAAGATACAGTAAATGGATTGTCAGTCTGTTTATAGAGCAGCTTCAACGATGAGGATCAGGATGTAAGCTGGACCGCTTTCACTGAACATGTTTTTAGCTTGAAATGCAACCACAGGTGGACAAGGGTGGGGAAGGAGGGGGTAATTCCCCCCTCGGCGAAGTCGTCCACAAGCGTTCGCGAAATTGCTCCCACAAGGGGTAAGAAAATTGGAAACAAGGGTTAAGCAAATTGCCAAAAAATTAGGATTTACGACTACAATTTCTAAAGCTTTTCCGGCTTCGCCGGAAGTTTCACTTGAAATCACCATTGTTTTGCGAAAAACGTCCGAAAAACGTTTTTTGGCTAAAAAATTGCTCTTTCTTGTTAAAAAATGGCAAAGTACCCCCTAAGAAAAATAGCTCTCACAAGGGGTACCCAAATATGCTTCCACTTTAGGTTTTCGAAATTTCGTGTCCCAATCAGGCAGGCATCGCCGTCTCCTTGAGTATACGCCCCAGACTGTACCAAAAGTACGTCTAACAAGTACCTAATCAGATATTCCAGCTGGGCTGACTGGACAGATGTAATGATGTAATGAGGCGACGTGACATCGATCCTCTAAATATTGGTAAATGTTGTGAAGTGAAATTATGTAGAGTTGAAATTAAGGTGAAAACGTTAGTTTATAAGTAAGGTGTAGTATGTGAAATTAGTTTGAAATTGCTTTGGAAAGTTTATGTGAAATTATTTGGAAATTTAGATGAAATTTTTATTGTGTCTATGTAGAAATGATGTATATGTGTATCAGCCATCCTAGTCTCTAGGTGGCGCTGTATGCATGTCTAATTTTGTTAGGAGTCTTTCGAAACTTCTCTCTCTCTAAAGGGGTCTTAAATTTATCCAATCAGATTCAACCAACACATGTCGAAACTAGTTTTCTCCGCCTATGCTTGTCTGCATTCAGTCTTGTGTTAATATCTGTGCTGATCTGTCGTGCTTTCGTCTCTCTGCTCCCCAAATATTAACCTGCTGCATTTTACTATTGATTGGGCTTTAGACAAAGGTGATGACCATACTTTGTCCTTTTAAACTATTGAGCTCCAGGGTGACCTTGTAGAGCCAATTTGTCTACTATTGTAATTCTATTCTTTTTGTCTTTTTTTCTGCTGACTATTTCTCTAAAGCTTCTATGGTTTTCAAATTTTCAACTTTAACGGCTTAGGGATATTTCCTAGGATATTCAAGCGGGTTTAATTGCTTGGGTTCTATTGTTCGAGTATTTGTGTTGTCAATTTCGGTCTCTGTGAAAATTTATTGGTTATTATTTTATTTTGTACTGAAAAGTTTCTGAAAAGTTTACCTGTATTTATTTTGTTTCTGTACTCATTTTCTGCACCTGTCTGTACTCATTTTCGGGGATCAAGCATTAAGTAAACAAGGTCTCCTTTCGGACCATTTTAGGGCGTCATTTTAGTTTGGTTTTTGTATTAGCACTGTATAGTCTGTAATTAGGGCTTTTCTAAGATTACTTGGGTAGGTAGGTAGATATTTTTAAGTGTGTACTTTTCAGCAAATTTGGGGTAGGATCTTTAAGTGCTTGAGTCTCTGCTCTTCATAGGTCGACTGGAACTACATCTCCTCTAGGTTCGACGTTCTCCTTGTGCACAGTTTCCCACTCGTAGAGTTTGGTTAGTCAGTACGCTGCCAACTTTACGAGATGTCCAATTGGCACAAAGAATCAGGATCTTCCGGACCCACTAAACTACTGACTACAAGAACGACTGGGCAGGGCAGGATACTGATAACTAGACCACACTGAACTGCTCCAACTACACAGACTGATAGACTGGATTCCAGTAGCAGATGACGCGTTCTGTGCGGAGACTGAGCGGCTACCTGAATCAAATGGATTTAAACCCATTAGAAACAGAGGTGGTGGGGATTAAAACACCAGCAACTATGATTTGCTTTTACGTGCGGGTTCAAGACCTAAAGTGTGTGTGTTGTGTAACGTGTTATGTATAACGTGTTATGTTATTTGTGCTTTTGAAACCCATTGAAAACAAGAAAACCGACGGTTTGGGGTGATTTAGTGACTAAACGGACAATACTGGACATGATTGTGGCCACTTCTGACATTCCGGCAAAATATGCAAATGAGGCTCCTTTGGGCATGGAGTGACGTGTGCACTACTCAGTGTCAGCTATAAACTTAGAAACTATCAATAACTGACCTCAAGTCTAACTATTAATGTATGATTCGAGCACAAATATGTTTACTGAACTGAACTGAACTGAGTTAATGCTAATTATTGCCAACTATTGCCTACTACGAACCAACTATTACCAACTAAGGCCTGTTCTGACTACTGCAGTCCTGAACTAGACTAATAACGACGGTTTTCCCTTCATTGCTGCATGCCGCAGCTCTGCGGTACCTGTTGTATAAGATCTAACTAAAAATGATTTAAAAGGCTTATTCTTTGTTCGTCTGCTTATAGTAGCATGATAGTTAATCCCAAGTAGTCGCATACATAACATTGGAAAAGAAAGTGGGATAATGGTTACCGCTGCGCCTGTGTCAAATTTCATTCTGACTGGCTTGTCTGAAGTTCTAAGTTGACTATGAACTTTGAAATTGGTACCATATTTGGCTGAACTTTGTTGCATTCATTTAGATGCATCACAGTGAAGTACAGGCCTCAAGCTTAACGGGAAGAAATGTTATATAAGATCCAACTAAATATGGTATACCTTATACTTTGTTCGTTTGCTTATAGTAGCATGATAGTTAATGCAAAGGAGTCGCATGCATAACAGTAGCCGCTGCGGGAAGGGCAGGTAAAACGGCACCGCTGCCCATCCTTAGATTCATCCTCTAATTCAACCATTATGGCGTTGTACTCTTTCATAGGGTCTGATTTTGCCATGCCTTGTTCAAATACACCGGACAATTAAGCCCTTGCTTCCAATTACGGAGGGCTCACCCGAACCCTCCGCGTTGTCAAAGTTTAATCCTCTGTATTATTCTACTCTCGTGAAAGTGCTTGTAATGAGTTAAATTATAACTGTAAGTCTCCCTTGTGAAAATAGAAAATTCATGTTGATCCTTCATTTGCAAAAGTAATCTTATATTTGAGAAAACTTGTCTGCCAGGGCAGCCGACCAAGCCAAGTATTCAGCGTATGGTGACTGGTCGTGGTGGTGGTGTGTGTATCGTAGTGGACCAATGAGTTTTTATTTTTGTTTGACCGTTTGATATTGTACACTTTATGTACTACTTTGTAATATGCTTATTTTTTTCTGTACGCCCCACTCCAGTTGGTCTTACACCGGTTAGGAGTAGTGTCAGCTTGATGATAAATTTAGAAATTTGACTGGGGGTTAGCTGACACCGAATAATTGTCTCTAACAAGTTGTTTAATAATAATTGTCTTTTATATGCTTCTACATCAACTTGTTAGTTTAGCTTTTAGCCAAAATTAAAACTTACCTCGCTGAAACATCGTCGTTTATTCATGTTACAAGGCAAATATATGACATTCTATGTATATATTTAAACTATTTAACAGTCCAGCAGTTATTTGCCTTGCCGAACATTTAGAAAATTGTGTTGCTTGATTTTATTCGAAGCAGAAGATTGCGCCTTAACTTAGGACAGAAATATATCGGAGTGCATATGTACAATCTCCGGAATATACTGAGGAAACTTGGACCATTATTAATGTTCTCAAAAAATAATGTTTGATGACTGGTTTTTCCCTGTTGAGGGAGCTGACGTTTCCCCATGATTGCTCATAACCCTAACCGTATCATCCCCCTAACCGTATAATCCATGTATCATAGTATGAGACCACTAAGCGAGCAAGGCACAATTTTCGCTTACTTGGAACTTAAAATTACTGTATTCGGATTTTAAGATTTATTTTTTCATTTTCGGATTTTTTAGATAAAAGCTTTAAAATTTTCTACTGGGCCTGGTTTTTACTGGCTGATAAATTCAAAAAAATTTAAAAATTTTTAAATACTAACGAAGGCTAATGGACTATTAAGTCTAACGGACTAACGACTTTTAAGACTAACGGAACAGGATCCAAAAGTTTTTGTCCCCGATTTTGCAGGTTTCAAGTGCATAATATGCGGGAATTATAGCAAAGCTTTGAGGGGCGATGAGCAGAATCCTAAATCCGCTCTGCAATTTAGCTATTTGTCAGCTCAGCATAAGCTGACATGTTACAACTTTAGTTGTGACCGAGCCAACGAAAAGCTGAATCGAAAAACAGATTTCAGAGTCATTTCAGCAACTCAGAAAACTCGTATATGCGAGCTTTCAGCAAAATAGAGGTTAAATATCTATTTATTCCACTGGTCCCTCCGTCACCAACTTAAAATTTTTGCATTTTTCATTTTTTCAATTTTTATAGTTTTGAGTTGTTGAATGCATCAGTATCCAATATAGCCCAATACAATATTTGACTGGTATAAGTTTGACCAAGAGTATATAATAGATAAGAGTGTGACACTCTTACACTAGCATGAACATATCATGCTAGGTATGCTCGGTGCGTTAACTCGGGACCCCCCCCCCGGAACTTCCGGGGGGGGGGGGTCCCACTTTGCACTATCTACACGCTTTCATATAAGCGTGTGTCTGCTCGCTGATTGGCTCATTAGCCTAAGGCTTACAGTAGGCATTTTATTAGTAATTTTTAATTAATTAATAATAACTTTAATTAGGTTAATGCAATTAAAAAACTAACTCGACAACTTTGTAGCATTTTTTCTGCTCTTTCCAATGATATAAAACTTGTTGCGGATTACATTCCTTCGAATTTTTGTATTATGCAACAATTTTTATATCATTGGAAAGAGCAGAAAAAATGCTACAAAGTTGTCGAGTTAGTTTTTTAATTGCATTAACCTAATTAAAGTTATTATTAATTAATTAAAAATTACTAATAAAATGCCTACTGTAAGCCTTAGGCTAATGGGCCAATCAGCGAGCAGACACACGCTTATATGAAAGCGTGTAGATAGTGCAAAGTGGGACCCCCCCCGGAAGTTCCCGGGGGGGGGGGGGTCCCGAGTTAACGCACCGAGCATACCTAGCATAATTTGTTCATGCTAGTGTAAGAGTGTCACACTCTTACTATTATACACTCTTGGTTTGACCTCATACAACATTTGACAGTTGGCCGTTGATTTTTCTCGATTTTCTTTGAACGCCAGAGATATTTTCGAGCAACAGCCTAGGAGCGTCTGACAAGAAGTGGCAAGCCAGGTCGGACATGAGGACTGCCTGAGACGAAGGAAAACCTGTGAGAGAAGACACTGCACATTCAAGCGCATAAAAGAGGCAAATCAGGAATTCGAAGAAGCCGCCATGATTACCCAAGCCACTGTCACGTCATCTGAGGAAAAGCAGTGGACTTAAAGTTTAATAGGGATGTTCAGTTTTAACAAAGCGAGAACAGTATGTTTAGTAGCAATTACACATATGAGATTTTTAAGTGGTGTGTTTTGAGTGTTGTTCGCGAACAGTCATTATGAAAAATTTGGAACAAAGTTATCAATTGGGATTGGACCCTGCGCACACTTTTCCGGGTTAATCTAAGATAGCTCTTATTGTATTTAATTGAAGATTGTCTTGATGCAATGAAAGAAAAACCGCTATGGAAATTAGTTGACTTTGGTGATGATGAAAAGCTTGTGCCATTTTACTTACTTTTTGGTCTTCTTGGCATTCATCCAACTATACTCCAGCAAAATATTCTTCATGAGATCCTGTACTGTGCTTATTCGTATTGGTTGATCCTGGCAATTTTCAGCTGCAATTGCCTTCTACTCTGGATAGCTTTAACAATTAGGTGCAACATTGTTCTTTTAGTAGCCAAGTTTCTGCGTACGCTGGTCTATCTGTTTGCCATAGTGGGAACGCGAATGCGTGCTTATGGGGCAGGTGAGCCAAATTAGTTGGAATTTATTTATTAGTTTTTCAAACTCAAAATTGAAAAATTAATACTGTATTTCACACAACAATTAATATTTGTGTTAAACATAAATAAAGGTTACGCAATAAATCCTACGTTATATATATGTATTGTCTAAACAAATAAAAAATTAAAATAAGCATATGGGCGGCTTGCCGGAGGCCACAGGAAAAACAGAAGTTTTGCTGTTTTTTGCCCTAAACATTATTTGTTAAGTAAACATGTTTCAGGGCGATTGCAGAAACTTTTCTTTGAATTCAGGAGGACAGAGTTGGGAATTTCAGAGTACGGATTTTTGGCTGCTATTCTGAGCACTGTGTTAGCTTTGTTTCATGCGGCATGTGAAGTCGGCTGGTGAGTTTATTTTCTGACTTTTCTATCATGTTTGAGTGACTGGCCCCTGTCCCAATTTAAGATAAAGCATCTATTTTAATTTATTCAGTTGCTGCAACTATTACAGTAATATTGGTGTGCTGTAAATATAACTGTAAACATAACTTAACAGCACAACTGCGTGACCACCCGTTTCAACAAAGTTTTTCTCGATGCGGTTATTTCGGCATTTCAAGTGTTTATGAATACATGACAATTGACAGGGTTCTTACATAGATCTAATAAATCGCAACTGAATCTAATAATCAACTCTCCGATGTTTTTATCGTTGCCACATAAAATTGTGTTAGCCCCATCAGACTTTATCATCATTTCAAGCCATATTTCGAAATTCAGTCCCTGGAGACAGAGTCGCTGGTTTATAGTTTTAGATTTTCGTAGATTGGTCACGACTAGAGATGAGGACGAGCCGGACTTCGCCGCTGCGACTCGGCTTGCAAGAAAATTAGGTCGACTCGGCTCGGCTCGGGCAGATTTTGAAAGTGGGTCGGCTTGGCTCGCTTCGCCAAGCTTGAAATTCAAATTTTTGAGAGTGGACCGAATTTTGGGTTTTTCCATGCTGTTTTAGTCTAATTTCTTGAAAACAGCGTATAGCGCCACACACTGTGTTCAAGAAAGATGTTACAAAAGTTGGCTTGGAAGGAATGGAGAAAGCTAAAGAAAATAGAAAGTTCATCGAATTTGGATTTTGTATTTTATTTGAACAAGTTTGTAAATATGACTGCGAAATTTGGTTAAATTGTGATTTTTCGCTGGGGTCGGCTCGGCTCGGCTCAATTGTTGCTTTCTCAGCTCTACTCGGCTTGCGAGCCGAGCCGAGCTGCAAGCCAAAATTCTCATCTCTAGTAACGACCTTCGTGATTCGGCTTAGATAGATCCATAAAACTAGAGTATTCAGCAACCATTTGTCTGTAAATGTCACGCAACCATAGTAATGCTTGGGATAACCTCTTGGGCGTTAAAATCGGCTTCCAGACACTTTATTCATTTAGACTACCTACCACTTTCAGAATTTCGTTTGCATATTGATTTAGTTATGTAAGTACCAGTTTTTCTGTGTTGTAAATTCCAATATT
>JASAND010022900.1:0-59755 GCA_030248195.1 Trissonchulus latispiculum
TAGCTTAAAAAGTTGCTGTAATTGTTTTCATAATCCGCTTTGGCTCGCCCGACTTTTTCTAAAACAATGGAGCGGCCTTTATCTATTGGTAACTTTAATGCTAATCTTTAGCAGCTGACAATACCCACATTCCCTTCTGCTGATAACACTTCGCTTATAAGCAATTCTTCTGGTTAAAACAATTACTGTTACATTTCGAACCTTTGCTGAAAACAACTCCATACGAATTGTACGATGTACAAGATTTTGGCCGCTGTTTGCTTGATCGCTGTCGCCTGGAGTTGTGCTCCCCCAGACACCGATCTTCATGTTTACCAATGCAGTAAGTATTGTACTATAGTAGGCGGTCAGATCAAACCTGGCTAATGTTGAATATCTGTTAACCAGGCTTGATAATCAAACTGAATTGCAAGAACATAGAAAATGAGTGTTTTCCTTAACCGCATCGGGATAATCTTCAGCATTTTCCCGGATATCTGCGCTTGTCTGATAACAAAAGCAAACCGAACTGCAGAAACTCTTTAAACAGATTTATAAACATCTGACCCCTGTCCAAAGGACACATTGTTTTTCAAGTGAGTCTCAAATCAATGCAGTCTCTTGGACAAGGAGGACTTAATATTATATACTGTATTATATACTACAGCATAAGATCCAAAATAACTCCCTTCTTTGCTGAAACTTGACATGCCAGCATGTATGTTTTTCATATGTTTGTATCATTCGGATCTGCCAGGTTCAGACATTGCAAGATATTCTGCAAATTTAATTTTGAATTGTTGACTTACACAACAACAACTAACAACACAACACGAACAACACGAACACAGCCAAGTGTTCACTTTGTTCGAGTAGTTTATTTTAAATATTTCATTTATTTCAATTCCCTTTATTTTTTTTATATTCCTTTCAGTTGACAGTCCGAAAGTCTCCGTGGATCCGGCCAAGGTGAGCCTGACTCCCTATCCCCCAGATCCAAGGTTCCCATCAAGTTGGACTTCTTCTATGACAACAGCGTTGGGGAATACAGATCCCCTCAAGGTTGATGTCACTTTCGAGATATTTTGGAAATCTCTTTGGAAATGCGGTTTCCATAAGATTCCAAATCCCAATGTAAAAAGCAAATTCACAAATTCACTATCCAGTTTAATTTGATCTTGTTTGATTTTGCAAAACTGAATGTGCTATTAACGCACAGTTAAAATGATACAATTATTAAAATGATAATGATTATAAATGCGCAATTATACTGTAACAAAGTCAAGACCGCCAGGAGGACGTAGGAAGTGTAGCCAGACCTCACCTGTGTGTATTTTAGCGCTGTGTCGTTTCCAACATTAAGCCAAAAATTAAGCTGTTTAATTATATAGCTTTTAGTTTTATAAAAATTGTTGCCGTCAACATTACCTGTATCTATTCAGAATACTTAGTGAAATTTGTTTGTTTCAGCAAGAACTTGGACGGATGCATTGTGGTGAACAAGTGTCCCTCGGAAAAGGAGCCACGAAACGGCCGCCACTGTTGATCTATCGCCTTTCGCCACAATCATCGAAACCCTGGCTTCAAATGTAAGCAGCTTTAATTATATACTACTTTTGCTGAAAAGAGAATACAGGGCATTGTATTATGGGATTATTTTTCTGTGATGGGAGCGGCCGCCAGTCTTAGTTCAATTTAGGTACAACTCAAGCTCAACTGAAATACAAACGGCGATTTTGTATTTATGTACAAGGTTCTACAGTAGTCTGCATAAACCCTAAATAATAAGTTTGATGCTGATCGGGATTTGATCACTTAATTATTTATGTAAGCTGATTCTCTGTTGTGTTTTGTTTATAGACCTACCGATTGAACATCACTGTTAGGATGCCGCAAAAAAAGGATCCACTCAGTTGTGTTTCTGCTGCTTTCCTCCTTAAATAAAATCGGACTTCCAAAACAACTATGAATGTACTTGTATCAGGGTTTTCTGCTTTTAAATAAATTTCTTTTTAGGGGGTGAATTGTTTCTATTGCCTAGATTAGGACATCAAGTACCGCTAAGTAAAGCAGACTCTTTAGAAATTTGTAAGTACAGAGGTCACCAACGCTAATGACTGACAATAATGAGTAACCTGTCAACTGATAGGTCAGCACATAAGTCAGGTATGCTCTCTTGAGGCAGTCCTCAAGTCCTAGTATGTAACCTTATGCAACTAGATTTATGACCATACATTAACATAGGGTCGGGTCCGGGGAGGTTTGTCCCCAGAAAAATTTGAAGGGGCTTGTACCTTAGAACTGAAATTTTCAGGGGGACTTTACACCTCAAAAATAAATTAACTAAAATTTTCAAAAAATTAACGCGCTAAGTTTATTACAAATTTGCTATTTTTAAAATTTGAAACAAATGCTTACACTTTTGGAAAAAAATTACAAAATCTTCCCCGATTTTGACGAAAATCGAAACATTTTTACTGAAAAATTCCGTCGAAGCCGGAAATTTTGAAATTTTATTGAGAAAAGTAATTTTTTTTGAATAAATTTTGCCTACCCTTGGCCACCTTTTCATTTACCTGTCCCCGACGGCGGTAGGGCTTGTACCTTTTCCGGGTTGGAGAGGCTTAGACCCCCTGCGTTAACTTATGTTTATGACTATCGTGGTGAAGTTTAAAGATTAAAAATTCTACTGTTTTAACAGTAGCCATTACTTTACTGGATAAGTTCAAATTGGCGTCAAAGTTTTCTTGCATATAATAATGGAATTTAGGTCTCAGCTCTCAACCGCTTAAACTGTCTAGCAGAACCTGCGGATTCATAGATCTGTAATTACCAGAATGAAAATGCTGTAATGGTTTAATTAATTGCTAGAAAACTCCGGAGAGAAATGTCATATGCTACAATTGAAAAGTTTCACAATTAAAATTAGAATTTCGTCCTACGATTCCATCTAATTAACTGTGTAGCCTTTCGCGTAGTATCATTTGAGCCCGAATTATTCTGAAAACCTTGGGAATCTTTATAGTTTTACTAATAAATTCCACAGTGCAATTTTCAATATGAACAATCCTATTGTTCCTAGGAAACCCTTGTCCATACTGTATGTCATTTGTAGGTTTTACCTCGCCTGAGACTTTATCAAGCTGCGTTCAATTCAGAAAGAGTTTAACAAAAACCTAGCACTGCTTCACGAACCATGAACAGCACTGGCGCCAACGTTTCCTCTCGTGCCGATACTTGCATGAGACCGACAGATCAAGTGTACTACTTGGCCGCATTTGATTCTTATTTAAGCCTGGCGGCTGACATTTTCAAGCTACGATTAGCCATCTGCGCTGCGCTCAGCCTGCCAGGGATGTTCGGATTCGCCATGCTGTTGGCGATCTTTCGACAGGAGGAGTTTGGGCGATCCTCATACTCTTACCATCGGGTTATCTCATATATTGGTCTAATTTTCAGCATAGGACTACTAGTGCAGGGCAGTCTTAGGCTTAGTGCAGCCTATGGGGTTCGAATGTTCGATAAACTTTTGAATGCGTGGATTATCTACGCTTCAATGAACATGTTGAGCATCGTTGCCGAAATGATGGCCTTGTCTGTCGCCTTTGAGAGAGTTATTGCGATTTGGTTTCCTGCTGCATTCGCCAGAGTCAACAACAAACAGTCAGTTAAATGGTGTTTACTGATATCTTGTCTGTACGCCATACCCTATGGATACGATGCACTGTCTTCCTTTGAATTCTACCAGAAATGGGCAAAAACAATATGGTTTGGGCATTATGTAACATTTGTGACAGTTTTGGATCTGGGAAAAGCAGTAGTTTTGGCAATACTTACATTGTTTGTGATTCTTGGTATAATTCAGCAGTCTAAAAAGAATAATGTGTTGTCAGAGAAAGCAGCAAAGCAGCGTTCGAAACGAGACAGGCAGCTTTGTTGGCTACAATTCTGCTTAACCATTCCGATTATTCTGAATAATGTGCTCTTTTTCTTAGCACTAGCGGCATTTGACTATGAAGTTGGAACTGCAGCTATCGATACTCTGTGTTTGCCGGTAGCACTCAGGAAATTAAACATTGCAAGGAATGAACTGATAGTTTGGACTTTTGTTACTCTGACCTACGCTTTCAGCAACACTGGCAACTTTTACCTATATCTAGTGTTGAATAGTCGTGTGCGAGAAATCACGCTAATTTTACTTAACACAAATGCAAAGAAGTTGCCAAAAAATAGCGAAATCGTGGAATTAAATCTTCAAAAGGATGGACAGCCAATTTGAAGTCGCCGCGACCACCGCATGAGTAGTGTTGCTACTGGAGATGTTTATCGAGGTCGCTAGTGCTCACCAGATGGGCAAAAATGCGTAACTGTTAATTTTTGCATGGGACAAACCTGCATATTAATATAAACTGGAAACCTCTTGATTTACCTCCTTTCACTGCCCTATGTAGTAATTGAGTGTGCACATGTCGTGTTGTCTGAGTATGTAATAAAACCTAACTGTCAGGTCAACATGCTCCGGCAGAGAAGAACAGCAGATTTCTCACATTCTCGTTTTCCAGAAAGGGTTCTAGGGGCTTCTACGGCTAATGTTGATGACCACTTAAAATAAGTGATTATAGATTAATTTTCAACTATTCTCATAAGTAGCCACGCTGGTCATCCTGCAAAGTAGGGTATTTTGGAAAGAACTAGACGCTACGATTATACAGCGTCAAAAGCACTAGTTGGTGTCTCATGCGTGACTAATCCTAGTCATTTGTTTTATCCTATAAAAAGTGCGAGAACCGTCGGTAAGCCACAGAAAAAGAAAGTGAAAACCAAAGTCAGCTTTAAAACAAGCAGTTCTCCAATCGAATTATGCAACGCAATTTAATTTTAATTTAGTACATGCACTGGCAGACGGACTCAGTGATGTTTATTAAAATACCTACTTACTACGGAACTACTGTAGTGGTAGGCAGCGCTATTGTAGTATTTGCAACAGTTTCTTCTGCAATATCAGCTGCCAGCGCGGATATATTTAGTCCAGATCTAAAGGACTCTTCCTCTTTCAGCTCTGTAGTAATTTCATCAATTTCCAGTGGAATAGCCAAAGCGGCTTTAAATGTTTCCTCCAAATCTTCTGGAATATCAACATCCCCCTCTGGCTCGGTAGTATTCTCTGCAACTGGTAGATTAACGTTCCCTGGCGGATTGGTCATATAACCCGACGCAATGTTGCAGCAGGTTAATCCGCAGCAATCTTCGTAACGTCTATCACAACTAAAGCAGTTTGCAAAATGCACGCTTATTAATGTTTTAACATTTTCGTTTCCTACAATTTGAAGTCCAACTCAGAAACATATCTGAGAAACATACCAGAGTTGGAAGGTGGACGCGGGTACCCGCGGGTACCCGCGGGTCCAGTGGACATGGACAGAGGGGTTTGTCCATGTGGACAAACGTGGACAAATGTGGACAAAATTTTCGTCACCCGTTTTTTATAAAAAGCGTTAAAAATTCAGCCTAGCTTTATATATCTAATCGTTGTGACTGGCATCGTGACATTTTAGCTTTGCTGACCACATTTCTTTTTAAATCGCTTTAATACTACATATCTGGTGTGATACTATATTATTTGATGTTTGCTGGGAAAAGGAACCATAATGAACATATTTTCTTTCACAAAATTACAATTCTTAAGGTGCTGGTTTGGGTTCGCGTGGACGTTTTTGGGCTTTAAAAGCGCAATTGTCGTTGAATTTATTCAAAGTTGCTACAATTACATCGTTTAGCCTATAAAACATTTTAGAAAAGTCGCGGTGGAACATTTGCGTTTTAGAGAAATTAGATTAAATCCGCCATAACTTCCACTGCGGCCAGGCCAGACATAGTCATTCAGGCCAGACATAGTCATTCAAATCCTCTCACCAAGACCTGACTTTGCTCTTGAGTCTTGAGAGTATTTTTCGATTCCTTAGAAATTTAGGAGATTACAGCGAAAATTGAATTTCGAGTTCCAAAACTGGCCATTTTTAAAAAAAAAATCAAAAATAGCAAGATTCGACAGCTTCAACAGCGCTGGTCAGTCGATCAAGTGTTTACTATATTTGTAGTACTTAAGGACATGTTGTCAAAATAGAGATCTCTCTCTCTCTACAGCACAGCAACGAAAATTTGAAATTTTAAAAATCGCAATCAGATTGTTTTAAACACAGTTTTCTCTCAACTCATACAATCAATTACAGCTTTGCACACGCATTTTTGAGACAATTACAGACGGCTATTTTTCATGGTTTCGCGTTTTGTCATTCTGTTCAAAAGAAATAAGCATTCAAAATTGAAAATTTTGATAAAACTCAGACAAAATTTTACATTTGTCTCAAAATCTTGAGCTTACTTATTAATCATTGAACGATTTCAGAAAAAAGCCCTCGGGAAGACGTTTCTCTTGAAGCCTGAACTTGTCGCTTTTCTTAAGCTTTGCCACACTTCGAGAAATCCATGATCAAAAATTGTTTTCTTGTTAGCGTTGTTGTTTTGCAACAAGTTGTTTAAATTCTTTGATATTTAAATAACAAGAATTTAAACGTTTGAAAGCCAATTTACTATAGGGACTTATCTTTTATTATTGCAGAGGAGGAATGAGGGAAATTCCAATTCGAAATTCCGGACACCTGCCACTCATCTCAAGGAACTTCTCATCAAGTTTTATTGAAAATCTAACTTTTGCTTTTATTGTTTTCCGCACTTTTTTAAAAACCACGAAAAACTTAAAAACGCTAAATTTTTAGCTGAAGGAGCAAATTCTTATTCATTTCAGTGATGTTTTAAGTTGTTTCGAAAAAATTTTGCACCTAGGCGCTCATACATGTGTATTTTATTTCTGCTTGATTTCGACTCAGCGTTGCCAATACCAGCCTTTCTTAGAGCAATCATTAAGCATTACATTTTTAAACTCCATTATATATAGTCTTAAATTTAGATATGTGTTTTGGCTTCTCATGTACATTTTTATCTCTACCAATTTTGAGTGTATATAATATCTTCTTACTTTGGAAAAGTAAAGGTTTTCTGACCTGATTTTTCGGAATTTTTGAAAATTCTAAAAGTCTGGAAGATCCCACTCTCAGATCTCCCGGCATTGAACATTTTCGGAAGACTTTAATTTAGGACAGGTTCAAAAATGAAAGCGTATATACGTAATTTTTGATACGCTTTAATTGGAAACGTATATACGCTTTCTGATGCGATTTTTTTGTCTAAAGTCATTGAAGCTCGGAGATTTGAAGTTCTTTTTCGTGATAAAAACCTGAGCTTTCATTGTAAGCGTGCGTGTCGGAAACAGCTTACAAAGGACAAATTTAACATACAGCCACAATGTCTGCAACCAGGAAGATTTGGAAAATACGCTTTCAAGGCGTATAAATGAAACGTATATACGTTTTCATGGAGAAATAATTTTGAACCAGTCCCTTAAGTAATTTTAATGAAATATCATTGTGTGCGAAGAGAAAAGCAATACATGTTGTTTCTTTCTCCGGAACAGACGAAAACAATGTATTACATATGGTATTAAATGCTACAAAAACCTATGAAAACGTGTTTATACTGCAAAAAAAGTAAATTTCCAGAGAAAACACCAGCTTAATAAATAGCACACTAAAAAGCAAAGTGTGATTCTAAAACATCCTGGCTCTAATACAGCATCCTGGCCTAAAACATCCTGGCTCTAATATATATTTAGAACTGGATTACTAAAAGAAAATTTGTTTTGAAATGCAGGCACTGGTGGACAAAATTTGAAAGCGTGGACATGCGAGGCATGTGCGGGCGGACGTGGACAAGACTTGCGTGGACGAACGTGGACGTGGACACTGAAAATGTTGTCCACTTCCAACTCTGAAACATACATTCATTGGTTTATTTTGCCTAACTTCCTTTCATGACTCTAATTCCTTAGCTAAGTCAAGAGTATATAATAGGAAGAGTGGGAAGCTTGGCCCTTCCTAATGGAAATGGGCTGCGAGATGCTCGGCACATTAAGGCCGAAATCTCGGGGGGGGGGGGTACCGCTTACCATTGTTAAGCATGTGTTTATATGCGTTTGAACTAAAACGCATCTGATTGGCCAATTCCGTACCTTATGTCAAAAATACGTGCATTAGCGTACCCCCCCCCCCCCCCCCCCCCGGGGGGCCTCACGCTTAGCATTGTTAAGGCTGTGTTTATATGCAGCCGAACTGAAAAGCCTCAGCTACCGCAATCCTCATCAGTGCATTTAAGTTCGGCTGCATATAAACACACGCTTAACAACGCTAAGCGGGACCGAATCTCCGACAAACAATTAGATGGTCCCCTAACAAGCATTAAGGATCAGAAATCAACTTTTAGATTTAACCATACTTGAAGTAAAGCAGTTTAGTTTGTCCTCCACCAAACATTCCTTAGTCCTGCGATAGATAGGAGCATGTCAACACATCGGCAGCAGGCATCATTGTGGATCCAACATAATATCGTAACTAAACGCAAGAACATTTGTTACTTGTGCCATTCATAATAACAAAAGGAAAAGTTTACAGCAACGTAAGATCTGTTCTTAAGTCAAATTTCATAGCCTATTGAACAAAGTTATAGTAGTGATTCCCTTTTGTCACATAAAGTTCGCACCATTATTATTCATTCATTACTTGGAGTTAAGGGGGGGCGACTAAAGTTTTGCCCCGACTTTGTCCGATTCGCCTACTTTTGGCGAAGTTATAAAGCATGGGTGTGGTTAAAAATTACTGGGTCGTTGGTTCTTAGCTGCCTTCCAGTCATGTGCAGTCGTCGGGTTTATGTGCCCGACCTCCCCTTTTTCACAACTACCAACATAATTAATTAAAAATTTCTGCTGGATGCAAGACCCTAGCTTCAAGGTTGTCATTTGCCAATATGATTTGGCACATGTGCCCCTATCTGCAGAAAAATACTAGACTTCTCTATCTTATCTGCATCTAAGGGAATTACTCTTCAAAGTTGAAGTTTCGTCAAAAATTTAACAATTTTTAGCTAACGAAAGGAATATTTTATTACTGGTGCGAGCTATAAGGCTGTAATTTGGCATAAAAAGAAGCCCTATAGGAGTACTTATTTGTGCCAAATGGAAAGAAATTCTGCTGTGTGAAAATTTTTTATGTCAACTTTAATCTTCAAAAATTGCCAAAATCGCCATTTTTTGTGCAATGGTACCCCAGAGATCGAAAAATTCAAATTTTTTGAAATTAAATTTTGAGATATTTGAACTCAGCGTGGTCGAAAACACACCCCACAAAAGACTTCAGCGATTCCGGGGGATCTACCCCGACCTCGGCGAAGGGTGAAACCCCTGAAAAATTCCAAAATTTTATGAGGGTCTGCCCCAAAATAGTAAAAATTGAGAATTTTTAACGTTTTTGACAAAAAATTAGTGAAAATGACAATTTTTAGCGATTTTTAAGAAATCTTTTGAAAAAATCGCTAAAATTTGCTAAAAAATTGCCTATTTTTGGTAAAAAATCGCTGAGGGGTCTACCCCTTTTTCCTTTCTGGACGAGAGGTCTGCCCTTTTTCCTTTTTGCTGAGGGGTCTACCCGTTTTTTTGTCGGTCTGGGGGGGGTCTGCACCCCCCATTTCCCCCCCCCCCCACATTATCCTATGATTGTCACTGAATATAACCTTATTCCACACAAAGTCTTACTAATAATATTTACGAATATTTACACCAATAACCTATACATACCGGATCATGGTCATAGTAGCTGTTTCCGTACCAGTAGTGGCGGTTGTATTGAGGATAATAATAACCACCACGATAAGCATTCCCATATTTCTGTTTCCTCTGTGAAAACTTTTTGAACAACGTTTTAGCTAATTTCTTTGTTGTCTCTGATGTTAGAAGCTTTTTCAGTTTGTTCATCTTTGAATTGGAAGAGCCAGTGACACGGACAGGTGGAACTGTCGGAGGTCTACAAAGTATTCAAGAAACATTTATTATAAATCCTGACGCTGATCGAAAATTAGTGATGTTTCAGTCACTGAAACTGAAACTGAAACTGAAACTAGGTTTCAGTCTCTACATGTTTCAGTTTCAGTCACTGAAACTGAAACTGAAACAAAAGTATTTGGGAAAGTGGACTGAAACTGAAACTGAAACGGAAAAGATTTAAGCTGTCCGACTGAAACTGAAACTGAAACTGAAACTATATTCGAAACTGAACTGAAACTGGAACTGAAACTGAAACTATCCCAATTCTAGGACTGAAACTGAAACTGAAACTGAAACTAGTATAATCTGAAACCATTTCAGCCCCAGCGTAAAACCTGAAGCTTTTCTTGCTCGCTGGAACTGAAACAGGTTTCAGTTCATGCTGAGACTGAAACTAGCTGAAACTCTCTGCGTAAGAAACGTCATTTCAGTCTCTGCGTATGCTTAAGTTTCTTGAAAAAGCTATTGCAAATTTTCCCATAATAGTATTTCTTGCGAAAGATTGAATGAATGTGTCCAGTTTTACCATCATATTACATATTAGATAGCAGAATTTCTTTTAGATCATTTACTGTCAGCTCATCAGCTAAAACTAAGAAGTTGTGCTACAGTACAATTGCTTTTGGTATATAGCTTTTAAAGCATACGTGGCTGTGGCACCTCTACAGTCTACGGCCTTAGAGGCAAAGCATTCAGTTACAGCAATGAACCATTATTTTTCTCTAAACCATTACATTTTGGAGGGATGTTATGCTTTGAAGCAAATCACCAAAGCTGTTTTAGATAATTAGTTAAAAACGAAAGTCAATGCAGCAAAGCAAGCAATTATTTCACAGCGGATCTTATATTTTATTTGTCTTTACTAAGAAAGTGATTGTATAATTTTGTTTGTAAACTAGCAAGAATTGCAAGTAAAATATTATGAGATGAGGTTTTATTTATAACCGATATAGAAGCTTGGTTATTATAATAAGACTGCGCTTCAACAATTTTAAATACCAAGTACATTCGGAAACTGAAATTTTAAACTATTTTAATACTCGGACTGAAACTGAAAGTATTTAGCCTTTCCGACTGAAACTGAAACTGGAACTATTTTGCGTCACCGACTGAAACTGAAACTGAAACTGAAATTAATTTGGGAGGACGACTGAAGCTGAAACTAAAACTGAAATTATTTTGGGATGACGACTGAAACTGAAACTGAAACTGAAATTATTTTTGGTATCCGACTGAAACTGAAACTGAAAGTAGTTTAGGTTGCCGACTGAAACTGAAACTGAAACTGAAACTAAAATGGGCTACTGAAACAACACCATCGAAAATACTTTTAAGCTGCTTTAGTACCTAGTAGTTTTATGTATCTTACTAAAAAAGTAGCATTACTACACCAAGACAGGCACAAACAGAGATTGATTCTTGAAGGAGGTCCTACAGAGCACTTGGTTCTAACTATATCTGGCCTTGCACCCACCCATAGAATAATGTGGGAGAATAGAGAAATGTGTAAACCCCTCCGTCCATGCCGGCAAAGAAGTAATAGTCTCCTATTCAGAAATTTTAAAAAGCCGCCAAAATCTTGTGAAATCGTCAGCTTTTAGTATTTTTGTAAGATTCACAAAAAAGTAGCAGCGTTTCCTTATTTTGGGATGGACTGGACCTCCTTAACCTTTTGGAATTTTCACGGATCGACCCTTCGTCGAAGTCGGGATAAAGCCAATCGGATTCTATGCTTTATTGAATGCTTGACGCTTGTAAGTGCCCGTACATAGAGTTAGAAGAAGCGCGGATGATCGCTGGCAAAACAGGTTTTTTTACAGCCACCTCACCCCAGTCGGTGCTCCGGTTAGGGGTAGTGCCAGCTTAGAACGCATGCATTTTTGAGGGAAGGGGGATGCTGACACTGAATAATTGCCATAGCAATTACCCGAGGTGTTCTACAAGGCTATCAGAACGCCCATTACGTCCACCGTAATGGAGGTGCTGTGGTAGCTCCACCAGACAGGCGGCCACCCCTTGACAATCTCGGTAAATTGCCCAGGACGGATATTTGAAATACGGTGCTAGAGCTTATTTTTTGTTCAAGCTCTAGGCTTGACATGATCCTCCACTTGTAGCACAGTAAGAAACCACTGCGCTACGGGAGGTTCCAAAACAGGTTTTAACACATTTGCTTTCGACTTTAACTTTAGCAAGCTTATTGTTGAAAACCTTAGGAACACTTAATTACATTTTGGCCTAAAATTCGTGTATATCGTCCGTTCAATCTGAGTTTTTGGCTTTGTCCCGAAATTCTGCGCTTTGAATTTCTGAACCTTGTACGGATCAATGTTTTAGAGATCCTACACTTTCGTCAGTAGCCCTCTTGATGTGGTTCAGGGTTGAGCATAAGCTAAAAAACTTGTCGAGAATTGAGGTGTTTGTCATGCAATGACATTTTTGGTTCTCTGAATTTCACCTGATGGATGACGACTCTGGTGCCAAACTGCCACTAGGAACTGTACTAGAGTTCCCACTTGTCATCTATTTCCCCAGAGTTCTTCGGGAAAAGCTGTCGTGATGGACAACCCTGCTGCATCTCTAACGCCTCTGTTAATTGCAAAGACAGTAATTCGTTGTTCACTATTTCTCATATTAGATAAAAGTTAAAATCTAAGAACTAAATGGCCGGCACAAGCCTAGCATAAGCCTAACTGATAGCTATCCTCCTGGAGTGGAACAGTTAATTCATTCCTGAATAAATTAATAATGGCTTGATTAATTATTGATTAGTTAATTACTCAATAATTGATTAGTTATTGATGGCTCACCTGATTCTGTCCCTGTCAGTATTAAATCCTCCTGAAATTCGAGGCTTCCAACCATTGGGTGATGGAGTGACTTGCTTAGGTTTCTTTCTGGACAGTTTTTGTTTCAGTTTTTCTAATTGTCCTTTAGCTTTTTGCTTCAAGCGCTCTAAATATTGATGCAAACGCTGATTACTGAATTAATGCCACCAATTGTCTAGTCACTTTAAAGAAAGCAGAAACGCAAATTCAAAATTCAAAAATTCAAATTGCTTGAAAATTGTACACACGAAGAATAGTCATTGTATGAGCCGTATAATTATTAGCTGAAGTGTGCTTAAGCTTAAGCTCAATATGTTACACAGCACGCATGACCAATCTTGATGGGTGTTCGCAAATTGAATGAAAATGAACCCAAAGCTGAAATGTGTTTTACTCACTTACATAACTATAGAAATACTTGTCCTGTAAAGGCCGCCAAATGTAAAAGGTTGAAATCAGGATTGAAAAATATGAATAAAAGTTTGCAGGGTGGGGATCGAAGCGCCGAGCCTTGGGTTAGAAGTAGAACGCTCTAAAACTTGCGCCAAAACACAGACGTTGAGACCAGACTATCACACTGATTTCAACCTTTCTGGACTACATATATTCAACACATTACTAAGAGACAGAGTTAGCAATTTAAGTTACAAAAGTGTTTTAGATATGACTTGTTAAAAGTTGTATAATTTAACTTGAACTGGGACGACTATTGAACATGGAAAACAAGAGAACAACTGATCAGAATAACAAGAATGAGCAACAGATCTAAGTTTACGTAAGCTTACGCAGCGTTGAGGTGCTAGATCCAGTTTGTGAACCAGATGTTCTTGATCCGGTCCGCGAAGTCGATGTCGAACTTGTTCTTCGACTGGAACCAGACGTTCTTGTTCCAGATGTTCCAGTCGTTCTTCGTGAACCAGTTCTGGAAGAACCCCTAGATGACCCTCTTCTAGAAGAACTTGTTCTTGAAGAACCTCGGCTTCTGGAGCTCCCACGACTTGAGCTTCTTGGTCTTGTTCGTCTGCTACTACTAGTTCGTCGACTCCCGTAAGATGATCTTCGACTGCTCGTTCTGCTTCGGCTGGAGGAACGCCTAGACGATCCTCTGCTTCGATAAGAGCTGGTTCTTCCACCAGATCTAGAACTGGACGTCCTTCCCCAGCGTCGCACACGCTCAAGTGACGTGCCAGACGGTATGCTCTTTTCCGGTCCTAGTGGGGATATTTCATTGTCTTGAGCACGCTCGCAAGGAACAATTAGTATACAAAATACGACAACTGTTAAAGCTAGTAAAGTAGACGGCTGCATTCCTAACTGAGAAGAGTTAAAGCCACAATTCTTTAAGGGTGCTTAATAACAAGTTCATAAACGAAATGCTTCTAAAAGGTGGTTATCAGTTAGAAACAGAATTTCAATTTTGCCATGCTATAAATTAGCTTAGCTGCTATTATTTTTGAGGATAGTGAATATCCATAGCTATACTGGCTCTGAAGATACTTTTATTGAACTTCTACAGGTATTTCCTGTGGATGCGCAATTACAGATAGATATTCGTTGGGAATTCTTATGATGCTGATGCGGGATGCGAGTTGCCTTCTTAGATGCAAGTGAACATGACATATCCGTGCAAGCTGGTGCTGTGCAATCATGAAAAGTAAAAATTTTATTTTTATGTCTAGACAATCACCTTTTTTAAAAATCCAATCGGTGTTTTAATTCGCAGCTTGCAATGGCGGGTGAAAATAGGTTGAATTTAGCTGAGAAAATTGCATTTTTGCATTACATTGCTTGGATTGCAACAGTAGGAAAATTGCGTGGGTACCCTAATTGGCTACCACAGGACAGGTTGTAAAGCGATTAAAAACAAGTAGTAATTTAGGAGACGCCATTGCAGAAGGCGTAAGCCAATGTCCTCTTGAAAAGCAAGCAGTTGTAGCGCTTCTACCAGGGCTGGTGGACCATGACGCAACCAAGGACAAGCCCGGACGGGAGGCGGCAGGCACCCTCGTACCCACAAAACCAGGACATAGAAGAGAGAAGGGAAGAGGGAGGTTCCGCTTTTCCCTCACCATTGAAAGTCAAGAATTGGCCCAGCCGGGGATCGAACCACGGCCCTTCTGATCCGGAAACAGACATGCTACCGCTACACCACAGGGCCATCAGCTGAACTCCCATATCAGGCCTATCAATCGTTCCTATGTCTGCTTCCCTTATACAGTCAATTCTGCGGTGTCCAGCACTCCAATAATGCAATGCAATTAAATCACATGCACTCGTTAATAATTATTAAATATATGCATACTATGGAACAACAGTAGTCGTAGTCATTGTTATTGTACTGTTTGCTACAGTTTCTTCTGCAATATCAGCTGCCAGCGAGGATATATTAAGAGCAGATCTAAAGGACTCTTCCTCTTTCAATTCTGTTGTGATCTCATCAATCTCAAGCGGAATTGCCAAAGCTGCTTTGAATGTTTCCTCCAAATCTTCTGGAATATCAACGTCACCCTCCGGCTCTGTAGTATTTTCGGCAACCGGCAAATTAAGGTTTCCTGGTGAATTGGTCATATAACCCGACGCAATGTTGCAGCAGGTTAATCCGCAGCAATCTTCGTAACGTCTATCGCAACTAAAACAATATATATTCAAAATTAACTACTTTTCATTTTTTAACATTTCCATAATCTAGTTGGTTCTTCATAATTGCATACTAATATATCAGATTCAGAAGCGTAGACAAGTCTAAATCGTTTTCTATAATTGTGGGTTTGTTTATTTTCTCAACTTCTATTAATGTTAATGAATCTGTTTCCTATCCTCACTTGAAGGAAAACCTGCATGGTGTTTGTTGCTCGCCTACTCTGCCTACCCCTGTTTTAGCTTTATTAAAGTCAAACTAACGTGTTATGAATGCGAGAAATGTTGCGTCACTGGCTATTATAGTTTTTCTGCCAAATGGTCTAAGATTAGCGAATAAAAAAGCGTTTTCCAGAAGTCATCTTGTAGAACAAATCATTACTTGAAGTAAAGCAGTTTCGTCTGTCCACCACCAAACATTCCCTGGTCCTGCGACAGATAGGAGCATGTCAAGACATCTGCAGGTGGTAGCATTGAGGATCCAACATAATATCGAAACTAAATGCAAGACCATTTAAGTCTAGGACGACTCTCCTGTTGACAACTTCCCACGCAACAACTTCATCACTGGACAATTGGACAACTGCCCATTGACCATTGTCTAGTTGAAAACGACAGTGGGACAGTTGTCAGTGAGACAATTGTCTTACATTAGTTCTGTGTAGTTCTATCCAGAAAACTTGTTTCAGATTTTGCTGAAACGTGGTATATAACTGTTTGCGACGTTCTAGTACAAGACTTCTGAAGTCATTTTTTATTCAGTTTATCATATATAAGCGTACCAAATATTCAGTTTATCATAAGCGTATCATAAGTCCACAAATTCTCGGCCAGCGACCAATGGCGGGCCATTGGCCGCACAGGCCAACGCCCAACACTAATGCTAAGTCTACGCTAGATAAGCAAGCCGGTCTGACCTGTGCCGAAGACAATAAGGGAGCGGAGCGTGTTTGGCCGTGCTGGGACGACAATACTGCAAACTGGTACTATTTACTACTACTAACTCCTACTACTACAACTATATAGTACTACAATGTTGTAGGGACGTCGTGACAATTTTTACGCAATTCAAATTTTAAGGGTCTCCGGAGCAACCAAGATTTATTTTAGCATAAAAACTTCTTTGGAATGTATGCGAAAGTTTATGCCAACAAAGTTGCATACCGGATCTTGGTCGTAGTAGTTGTTTCCGTACCAATAGTGGCGATTGTACTGAGGGTAATAATAGCCTCCATGATAACCATGCCCGTACTTCTGCTTTCTATGTGAAAACTTTTTGAACAAAGTCTTGGCTAGTTTTTTTGTTGTCTCTGATGTTAGAAGCTTTTTGAGTTTGCCCATCTTTGAGTTGGAAGAACCAGCGACACGGACAGGCGGAACTGTTGGAGGTCTAAAGTTTATTTATGAGACGATATTGATAAGGCTAAACTAATTTTGGTGTTGGCCGAAAACACTAAAGAAAAGTAGCTAAGAAAAGTAGCTAAAAACGCCAACGATATTAGGAAGCACAGATTCTTCTTTGGGCTAAATTGTGTAGCCGTATGTAAGATGTGTGGGAAGGAGATGGACGAGTACAAACTCTCTCACCATGAAAGAAAACAAGACCCCCTCGACAAGAAGTTGAAAGGAAGGCCATGTTAGCTATCATTTATGTCGCGGCAAGTTGGGCAAGACTGTTATCTTGCGTTATTGGTTTGCCGCTACTTCCAAAGGAAAACGGGCAAACCATTAATACTCGTCGTGTTAATATTATAGTTATTGTTATCGTTGTTCGATATTCTTCTCATTATAAAATAACAGATAGGATAAAATTAAAATTAAAAAATTATATGGCTGATGATGCCTATCCTTTTCCTGTAGGACAATTAATGAATGGCTCACCTAGCTCTGTCCCTATCGGTATTGAATCCTCCTGAAATTCGAGGCTTCCAGCTGTTGGGTGCTGGAGTGACCTGCTTAGGCTTCTTTCTTGACAGTTTTTGCTTCAGCTTTTCCAATTGACCTTTAGCTTTTTGCTTCAAACGCTCTAAATATTAATGCAAACGCTCATTACTATATTTAGCGATACGACCAATTATGTAGGCATTCAGTTTTTAAAGAAAACAGAAATGCGACTAGATCAAAGTGGTATAAATACACACTATTCACTGTTTATTAAGTCTGTATAATTATTGGGTAAAGTGTGCGTGCAGTCAACATGCAACATAGTGCGCAAAACTCATTCTGATAGGTCAGCTTTGAAAGCTGAACGAAAAAGAACCCAATGTAAAAATGAAGGTGGTCGTGTGTATTGCCAAGTAAACTATGTTCGACTTAAATGCAAGTTCACAATTCGGTAGTATTTTCAAATTTTCAAAGAGAACTACAAGAAACTCGATGAATATTTTACACCATTGGGAATTTTACTCTAAGGACTAAAGGAAAGACACAATTCGGTAGTGTATGCTTACAACCTCTCTCCCCGTGCCTATCGACTAGAATTACCTTAAAACAAGCAATCGTTGTGTGTAAAATTGATTTAGGCTTTTGCAGAATCCACAAAGGAAAAATTGCTTGTTAGCAACTATAGACCTGCTGCGAGCAAAGTTGTACATATTAGGAAAGCGTTGCGAGTGTTTTGTTTGAAAAACTGTACTGTTTCCCCAAGGATGGGATCACAAATCAAAATTATACATCACCAGTTAATTAACAAGAAATAATGAAGAACAAGTTCCGTACAAGGTTCGCAGCTGCTTCGTACAAAATACAACACTATAACAATCTCAGCTGCCGATACGCAAGGAAATACGCCTATCCCAACCTACTTCGCTGAACCAATTCCCGAAACTTGCTGCCGTTTTACTACAAGTGACTCTATCTTGACAAATTAATTCACTAGCTAAGTTAGAAATTGCTTTATCGTTTGATCAAAATTTTCAAAGAGAATACAAGAAACTCGATGAATATTTTACACCATTGGGAATTTTACTCTAAGGACTAAAGGAAAGACACAATTCGGTAGTGTATGCTTACAACCTCTCTCCCCGTGCCTATCGACTAGAATTACCTTAAAACAAGCAATCGTTGTGTGTAAAATTGATTTAGGCTTTTGCAGAATCCACAAAGGAAAAATTGCTTGTTAGCAACTATAGACCTGCTGCGAGCAAAGTTGTACATATTAGGAAAGCGTTGCGAGTGTTTTGTTTGAAAAACTGTACTGTTTCCCCAAGGATGGGATCACAAATCAAAATTATACATCACCAGTTAATTAACAAGAAATAATGAAGAACACGTTCCGAACAAGGTTCGCAGCTGCTTCGTACAAAATACAAAAATGTAACAATCTCAGCTGCCGATTCGAAAGGGAATTCACTTATCCCAACCGACTACACTGAACCATTATCCAACACCCACCGCCTTTTTCAATTGCAAATGACTCTATCTTGACAATCTAATTCACTAGCTAAGTTTGAAATTTGATATTGTTTGATCAAAATTTTCAAAGAGACTACAAGAAACTCCGATTGGGCTAAACTAAATTAGAAACTTTTTCCCAAACCTCCGACAAATGTGTAGAAAAAATTCAAACCCGAGCGTAGTCAAACAACAATATAAGGTATAAAATATCAATGCCAACTAAAGTAAATGCATTATATAAAGCACATACTTATAAAGCATAGTCATAAAGCACCAACGAATCATTACCATGACAAAGAATTGATAGCAAGAATTCTAAAGAAATACGTATCGTGTTCTATTTTGAGAAAGAAAAAGAATGAAAATAATGCAAACCTATAGTTAATAACAAGAAAACGAGCAAGATAAGTAAAACTACAACAAGGTGTAACGGGCAACAACTTAAACGGCTGTGGTTGAGGGGACGAATTGGCCAAGACCATCGGGCCAAGTGCTTCAATATTAGTAGCCAACGTAAGGCCGAATGGTCGGTGATCAGAGTTTTGCCCATAGAAATAGTGACGGAAAGTCTTCTCATTGTAACGGGGCAACGCCTTTACGGCTCTGGTAGAAGGGACCGATTGGCCAAGACCATCGGGCCAAGTGCTTCCCTCTCGTTAGTCTTTTAATATTATATAGCATAGGTTCCTTGTAAGGACCAAATAATATAGTTAATTGTTACAATGGAATAACATAAGGTCCTCCGTTGGAGGTCTGGCACTTAATGGACACTGGGAATGAGTCCCCGTTGGGGACTGGCGAACCTCTGCTCAGGTTTAAACATGGCCAAGTGTAATGTGAAATAATACATATTCTGAAATATTGGATGCACAGCTGAGAGAGAGAAAGATCGATGAGATATCTGGCAAACTGAACTGTTGAAAGTTACTGAGCAGTGAACTGTTGAAAGTTACTCAACAGCTGTTTAAAAACAATACAGAAATCCCGCAGGCAATAAAAACAGTTTCAGTACGTCACTTGTCTTTCTTAAATTCCTAAAGAAGTTTGTGCCCTGCCAAAAATAAAGAATGTCATACCTTGATTGTTTTAAATTGGAAAAGATATGTGACGTACACAGAGCTCCGCTCAAAAATGTTATACACCTCCACCCTAGCAATGTCACACCTGAATGGTCACACACACACACACACACACCTGAATAATGCAAACCTATAGTTAATAACAAGAAAACGAGCAAGATAGGTAAAACTACAACAAGGTGTAACGGTGTAACAAGAACGCCAAAACTTGAGACGGACAACATGGTGCTGAGGGGTAATGCCAAAAATGAGATTACGGTCGGCAGGATAATATGCCACAATCAGCAGGAATTGTTCAATCCACCAGTTGCGGTGCGCGATGAGAGCGCGAGTGGCTACCCCTCGAAAGCAGGACTTGGCAGGGTGGAATAGACGGCATCGAAAAATTGAAACATGGCCGTATCCGTGAAATAGCTAATCACAGAAAAGTGGTCTCGCGTTTCTTCTTCAGGAAGTTGGAAAGGCTCCTCCGGAACGGGATCTGTTTGGAAAAGCAACTAAGCTAGGCGCCGATAAAACGGACGTCGATTTTTGTGAAAGTGGCGGAAAGCAGCCTAGTATGTGGCGAGCGCTTGCAGATAAGTGAGGATGTCTTCCCAGTTAAACAGTAGGCCAGAGAAAACGAAAAGAGCGTGTGCAGCCAGAGGTTCCAGTTGTGCAGGAAGGTGATTGGCCGTAGGAAGCAAAACCAGTCGAGCGGTTGCCCCGGTTTCCTCAAATTCGGCTGATGATAGGACAAAAGTCAACGTAGAAATGGTCAGCACGCTGGGTTTTGATAACTCTGAGGGAAATTTCAGAATAATTATTCAGTGTGAAGATTGAAGGTTTAGGAGAAAGCAATGATGTTTTTCAAATGACGAGTCACCAACTCCTGGTTATAGCTCAGGCCAATGTGTCCATATTTAGGGTTTGCACATGGGTTTGAAGTGAGGCACTGATTGTCAAAGCAATTGAAGCAAACCAGACATCAACAGTTGAGAGTATCCGATGTGCCCTCCATACAGGCGTCACACTCCAAACGCTGAGGCCGCGGATGAAAGGTGCTGCAAAAAAGAGGTAGAAACAGTAAATGATCCGCTCTCGTAAGTCTACATTAGTGGCATTCATCGCAGAGAAAAGACGTAAAGTTGGAACCACAGGCCGGGCAACGGTCACGATGAATTGGCCGACCCGTGGAAGGTGTGACTTGGGACATGGAAGTGGTGGCTAGTGCACCAGCGCCTGTATTAGCATCTTTCGATTGTTTTAGATCTAAGGCTTCAAAATACAAAGAACCTGCCGGCGTCCCACTGCCAGTGGGAGTCTTGGGAATTGGTGACGCTAGATCCGACAAATAGTTCGTTGACGGGTCAGGAACATTCTGAGCAACCGAAACATTCCGACATGGACTGGTGTGAGGGGTATTATCTCAGGAGATCGTACTGTCCGGCGTGGCAGGAAGTCTGATGATTATCAGATCCTGTACCAGGCTGGACACCTGGAACAGCAGAAGTAACGGGAACGTGCCTATCTTTTGAAATGTTAGGGTAATTCATGAGCGGCGTATCAGAACGGCTCTGAGCATCAGATGAGTCAGCCGGCAACAGGGAAATACTGACTGCAGACAGCTGCGTAGGAGCAGTAACCATCAGTTGTCGTAGTATAAAAGATGGGGGGAGAGATGGAGCAAAACACATGGGTTGTCGCAATAGTGGAGGTTGTGATTGAGGTATTGTGAGACGCTGCCCGTCACCAAAAAAGAGCTAAAAGAAAAGTTGGATGACCAGAAAGGCTTCAAACAGGCATTGGCAGAGAAGGTACTACCGGGGCCGGCAAGTAAGGAGTACATAAAACGAAAGATAAGGTACAAGCCCAGGTGGTACATTCTGATGGACAGACAATTCGATAACTTGATCTCTGACACACTGGTTTGGTATGGGCACCAGAAAGCGACACCTTCTTGGTTTGGCCAAACGTCTGGCATACAGATGAAATAGTGAACATAAAAGCTGTCAGAAAATAGCACCGAAACATCTTAGCAGAATAAATGAAAATGAACGATGAAAACAAGTCGAATACCAATTAAAACCGGCACCTGCAGATTGACAGACTTTAACAAAAATAAATAATAAAAATCACTGAATAACACCAAACAATTGGATTTTTTACAATAGAACAGAATTTGCTGGATTTAGGTTTGTAGGGTAAATGTAGCAAATTGTTACAAGAAAATTTGGTTTGAGGAATTGTGCGCGAAAAGTTTCAGGATGTGAAACCATAAAAACCTGTTGCTTTAGAAGTACAAATACTTGCGGAATTAGACATTTAAACTAATTTAACATTGCAGTGTAAAAGCGAAAAGAAAATAGTTTATGGATGTTTGCGGCCTAGCAGATTCATAGTGTACAACGCAAGCTTTTCAGTGAACTGAATATATGAGTGACGCCTACGACACGCTACGATACTCTTGTTGGTCATGAAAACTTGAATCAGTTTATGTATGAAGTTGGTCTTTTTGTTCTACCACTCGGAAGGCCGTGGCTTTAACACTAATGAAATACAAGAAAAAAATAAGGGCAGCAACATAACCCTGCACAGGCACATCAACAAACTAAACAAACAGCAAAGAAGGTATATATCACAGGTGGACAAGGGTGGGGGGAAAGGGGGGAATTTCCCCCCCTCGGCGAAGTCGTCCACAAGAGGTCGCAAAATTCCTCCCACAAGGGGTAAAAAAAATTGGCCACAAGGGGTAAGAAAATTGCCAAAAAATAGGTTTTACGACTAAAATTTCCAAAAATTTTCCGGCGTCGCCGGAATTTTTCACTTAAAATCACTATTTTTGCGAAAAAAACGTCCGAAAATCGCGTTTTTGTTAAAAAAATGGCAAATATCGCTTAAAAATTGCCTTCAAAAGTACCCCTAAAAAATCTCTCACACAAGGGGTACCCAAATATGCTTCCACAAGGGTCAGTGAAATTTGGCCTCCCGTTCACGTATGGTATATATACAATGAACATGCACAGTACAGTTTTTAAATAGGGCAGTAACGAACAGGTGGATGCCGTTGGCGTGCTGGGTAGCGGCAATTCTGGTAGGTGTTATTGTCATTTTAGGGCTGTGCTGGTGAAGGCTGAGTCTCGTTCATCTCGCTGGGAAAGACCAATTTTCGGGTAATGGTTCAGAAAGTTCAGTATTTCTGCGATGTTAAGCAATTACCGGTACAAAACGCTCACGATAGGCTTTGAGTCGGTTAGTGAACTGTCGTTTCCTTGTCATGCCGTCTTCCATGTACCGGGATAATAATCACATTAGGTGGGCGCACTCCCACGATTTCGATGCGACCTTCCCACTGAAGTGCCAGTTTCTTCCGTTGAGGGAATCGTAAAAAAAGGTAAAGTGACCCCTGGAGAGAACTCCAACCTACAGAAGGTTATAGGGTGCCGGTGCTTATCTCCGGATTCACAGCCCGAAGCCAGGAGCGACAACTCCAATGTTGACTACATCTGTGGAAGGGGGGCCAGCCCTTCATCAGCAGGCATTACGCCAGAACACAGACTCCTGTTACCTTCTCACCGCAGTGGTACCCATTTACCGACCGGTTGGCTGGAGCCCACGGCGAACCGATGTGTGCTTAGTCCCTTGCTCAAGGGGATTTGAGAAAGCCTTGTGGCAGCGGGGGTTCGAACCTAGGACCGTAAGATCTTTAGTCGAACACCTTACCACTCGACCATTGCGGCACAGGGAATCGTAGTGGGACTCTGTCCCCCGTACCAATTTTGCTAAAACGCTCCCCGGTCATAGATTGAACTTTAGATCGAAGTTTTCTTGTCCTGTACCATTGTGAGCACGTCAGAGGCATTACTCCAAACGGCTCTGAGCTTGAAGGCCAATTCTTCAGCATAAGTCGGTGCGTCTTGTAATTGAGTTCAGGCAAGGCCACAGCTGGTAGAAGGGGTGTTCTACCATAGATCATTGTAAACGGTGAGATGTTTGCTGTCGAGTTGTGCGCTGCGACATGCAAACAAAGCCAAAGGAAGATACACGTCCCAATAGGTATTTTCAGTGTTTACATAGGTAGTGAGCATACCCAGCAATGTCTGGTTGAAACGTTCTACCATTCCACCAAATTGAAGGTGATATGGTGAGGTAGCTACTTTTCGAATCCCACGGAGCGCGAGAACTTCGTCCAGCAATTCCCACGTGAAATTTTTCCCCGGTGGGACAACAAGCGTCTGTAGGCCCCATGTCTGCAGAGGATATCAGTCACAAAATTTTCGCTTCTGCAGACCTACTACTACCCAGGGCTGCAGAATGATCAGGGATGGCTGTACATTACTTAGTCAAGTAATCCACAAACACAATTATGTAGTTCATGCCCAAATGAAACAGAGGGAATGGACCAAGGATGTCCACACCTACACATTTAAATGGGTCTCCATCTTTATGGCAATTTTCTGGCAATTTCCCAGCTTGGCAACCGTGATAAGTGTGACAGTATTTCTTTACTTCAGCATACATTGTTGGCCAATAATACCGTTCCAGAAGTTTCAGGTAAGTTTTCCCGTAGCCAAGGTGTGCACCCATAGGTTGATCATGGCAAGCTTACAGCAGGGCTAACCTTCATTTTGCGGAATAGTAAGCTGTTCGTGCAGAACTAAAGAAAACAAACTAAACTAAACTAAACAAAAACTAAACTAGGCGAGACTAAACAGCATTAAGGAGACACAACTAAAATTTTGGACATGTCCAGATCCTGCATCAGACTCCTGCGCGGTCCAAGGGGTGTCTTTTTTCCCAGGGCGTTCATGGCTATCTTTGCATCTAGATCTAACTGTCGAATCATCTCCGCCAGAGCAGTAGATTCTATCGGCGGAAGCTGGGACAAATTTTGTCAGCAAAGTCAAGTCGATGGACACAGGCCTATCGCTCCAAACGTGGAATAATCGTGGACTGATAATAAGTGTCCGCTGGAAGACGCTGCTCAAAATGTTTTCGCGCATACTCAGTTTTTTTTCGGTGCCGGGTACCCGCATCCGCTGCCGGCATTGGCGCGTCAGAGATTCCTCTGGAGCTGCGATAGAAATTGCGGACATAGAGCGATCTGACGTATGCTGCATAAATTTTCAATAAGTTTTCTGATACGCTAGTGCACAAAGCCCACCCGCTACAGCCATCTCGTAAACTTCTCTGACCCGGGTATATAACTTCTGCATAGTATAGACGAGAACATTAGCCTGAGGATATTTCTGGGTGAACAAAAGTTTCCAACATAGATACGTACTCTCGCAACCGCTGTTGAGAAGTTTCATCCCACAATGCAGGAGTTTTCGGCTGACAATGATCTAGACGATACTGAAGTTGCTGCAACCAAGAGTGCATAATACATAAGAGTATGACAGCAGGCATACTCTATGTATCATCAGCTTGACACATCCTCTGCACGCTAACGGCTGACCCCCCCCGCAAATTGGACCCCAGTGACCCCCCCCCCCCCGCAAATTAGTACCCAGTCGAAACGGGGGTACGCTCACTCGCTGTATGCTTGTGTGTTAAAGCTCGAAACCACAAGCAGTACGTGCGCGAATTTTGTGTCTGATTCGCACTTTAACACACAGGCATAGCGCGCAAAATTCTTTGAAGTGAAGTTTCCAATTTGCGGGGGGGAGGTCAGCCGTTAGCGTGCAGAGGATGTGTCACGCTTATAATACATAGAATATGACTGCTGTCATACTCTTATGTATTATGTACTCTTGCTGCAACGTAAAACTGGAGATATGTCGGAGTTTTGGTCTGCGTAGCTACGAGGGAACTGGAGGAGGCTATACCCGAAGATGTCTCCGCTCATGCTCCGACAGGCATCTCCTCGTTATTTGAAGGTTCGGGCATCCCAGACCCAGAAGCTGGAGTAGAAGTCGATGAAGACGGACCCCTTACCTAAGTAAGACCCCCAAAAAGGTCCTGACCTAGGACTGGGAGACTTTTGACGGCGTTTTGTGTCACTCATTGTCACAAAACTTTAACAAAAATTCAAGAAAAACCCGAAATCAAGAAAAATCATAAAACGTAGCCAAGAAAAGTTCTTCGAAGCTAATCACAGATTCATGCTGTCCGCCAGATATTCCGTTACACACACATATATATTGACTACATTAAGTTCTACGAACTAACCAAATTCTTACGGCAATCTGTTGCCTTCCAAGGTACAAATCCAATATAAAATGTTTTTCGCTATGCCGCTTTCGCCTGCAGGGGTAGTGCCAGACCTTCACTATGTGACAGCTGATTGTCCATAAAAACCGTACCAATAAAATTTCCCAGAAATGCCCACTGGCTATTCACAGCCTAGAGTACCGAGTTAGGGAACCAAGGACCAAACGAACGAGAGCAAATACACGAATTAAACCAGGCGCCTGAATCAAATGAGTTAAAAACCTAACAAAATAATCAAGAACACGTTTCGAAAAAAATTTGCAACTGCTTCGTACAAATTACAAAAGTATAATTCTCATACAATACATCATCCTAACAGGAATGCATGCATGAATGCCGAGGCATAAAGAAATTAGAACACGATAGCTTTAGTCTAACTTCACAAATCAAAATTATACATCACCAAGTAATTAACAAGAAATAAATAAGAAGACATTCCGAACAAGGTTCGCAACTGCTTCGTACAAAATACAAAACTATAACAATCTCAGCTGCCGATACGCAAGGAAATACGCCTATCCCAACCTACTTCGTTGAACCAATTCCCGAAACTTGCTGCCGTTTTACTACAAGTGACTCTATCTTGACAAATTAATTCACTAGCTAAGTTAGAAATTGCTTTATCGTTTGATCAAAATTTTCAAAGAGAATACAAGAAACTCGATGAATATTTTACACCATTGGGAATTTTACTCTAAGGACTAAAGGCCTTAAAAATACCTTACAAAAAGACAAATCTAATACCTAAATTTTACTAAGAAAACGTTTCGGATGTGTCCTGTATTAAAAGTTGCATGTATAATTAGACCTGAACAGGGACGATAATTTAACATGGAAGATAATAGAAATGAGAAACTGACAGCAAATGTGAAAACTAAAGTCTGACCAAAAATCTTGGAACCTAACTGTAAGCACTTGTCCTGAGTAAACCTTTGAAGTTAGTCTGTATAAAGTATGAGGTTTTATATAGTATAAAGTATAAGTATGCTAGTTTTAGAAACCTCAGGTAAAAAAGTAACCTCAGAAACGCGGTAAAACCATCATATCCGGCCTATATCCGGTTACCAGATACCAAATCGATGAAAACGCTTAAGATTCGGAAAGAGAATGCTAATTAATTCATACTCTAGTATATTGGTCCTTGGCATTTCCGAAAATCCGGTCACATCCGGTCCATGTCCGGAAACCGGATGTCTAGGTTACAAAAACTGTACAGCAAGATAAGCAAGTCGTACAGTTTTGCTGATAGAAGTTTTGGATTCAATGGGTCGAAATTGTTCTGTATACTAAATTTTGTCCGATTTGGACCAGAATTGCGAGAGCTATTGTCGTATCCGGTTAGAAAAAACCGGAAAATGGGTTTTTCCGGTCTGTTGCTATTATCTCAGCATCCGGCTGGTCCGGTAGTAAAATTATTTCATTAAAATGATATTTATCGCTAACAAGCCTCAAATTACTTCGTATCTGCTCTGATTTGCGAATGATAGCGTTTTAAAAGTGGGCTGATCTTGCTTGATTTGTCTAATTGTTAAACATGACATGAGATTTGATCCCACACGCTTAGCTTTGTCGCATGCAACATAAGTTATTTTTGCACCATTTTTAAAACGTTCAATCATTCAAAAATTACAGCAGATATAAAGTAATTTGAGGTTGATGCTTGTTAGAGTTAGACAAAATATCATTTCACTGAAATAATTTGACTTCCGGACCAACCGGATACTGAGATAATAGCCCATGAAATCTCAAATTTCAAAGCTCAGAACCGGAAATGGACCGGATATTCGATTACTTTGACACCTGTAAAATGAAAGTACCTTCCCAAATATTCATTGCGCGAAAAACAGACATTTATTATCTGCGATTCCGACCACCAGACCGGAAAAACCGATTTTTCCGGTTTTTTCGAACCGGATACGACCATAGATCACGCAATTTTGATCCAAACCGGACAACATTTCGTACACAAACAAATTTCGACCCGAAAAATCCAAAAATTCAATTATGCGAAACTGTGTGACCTACCCATCTAGCTGCAGTTTTTGTGACCTAGACATCCGGTTACCCTGGACATGGACTGGGATGTGACCAGATTTTCGGAAATGTCTTGGGTAAAGGACCAATATACTAGAGTATAAATTAATTTAGCATTCTCTTTCCGAATCTGAAGCGTTCTTATCGATTTGGTATCCGGTAACCGGATATAGACCGGATGTGATAATTTTATCGGATTCTATTCCTCCTGAGGTTTCTAAAAATATATACTTAATATGGACGAACTTCAAAGGTTAACTCAGGGCAGGCGCTCACAGTTCGATTCCAAGATTTTTTGGTCAGACTTCAGAAATTTATTTATACAGCTTACGCAGGGTAGAAGTACTAAATCGAGTTTGTGAACCAGATATTCTTGATCCAGTCCGCGAAGTCGATGTCGAACTGGTTTTTCTACTGGAACCAGGCGTTCTTGTTCCAGATGTTCCAGTTGTTCTTCGTGAATCAGTTCTGGAAGAACCCCTGGAGGACGAACCCCTAGGTATCTTTCTTGACAGTTTTTGTTTCAGTTTTTCTAATTGTCCTTTAGCTTTTTGTTTCAAGCGCTCTAAATCAAACGCTTATTGCAAAATTAATACCACCAATTACTTGTTCACTTCAAAGAAAGCAGACACGCGATTGCTTCAAAATGGTATACATGCAGAATACTCATTATTAGTTGAATTCTGCCTGAATTCAACATGTAACACAGCACACATATCTGATTTTGATGAGTGTATGCAAATTGAATGAAAATGGACCCTAAGCCGAAAGGTGGTTCATTCAGTTTACAAATTATAGAAATACTTTAGTAAGGATCAGAGTTAGCAAATTAAGTTACATACAACATTGTTTTTCGTATGAGCTGCTAAAAGTTGCATAAATTGACCTGCACTGGGACAATTTTTGAACAAGGAAGACAGGAGAAATGTAAACTGATCTAAAGTTTATTGTATAGAGCTTACGCAGCGTTGAGGTTCTAGATCCAGTTTGTGAACCAGATGTTCTTGATCCGGTCCGCGAAGTCGATGTCGAACTGGTTCTTCCGCTGGAACCAGACGTTCTTGTTCCAGATGTTCCAGTCGTTCTTCGTGAACCAGTTCTGGAAGAACCCGTAGATGACCCTCTTCTAGAAGAACTTGTTCTTGAAGAACCTCGACTTCTGGAGCTGCCACGACTTGAGCTTCTTGGTCTTGTTCGTCTGCTGCTACTAGTTCGTCGACTCCCGTAAGATGATCTTCGACTGCTCGTTGTGCTTCGGCTGGAGGAACGCCTAGACGATCCTCTGCTTCGATAAGAGCTGGTTCTCCCACCAGATCTAGAACTAGACGTTCTTCCCCAACGTCGCACACGCTCAAGTGACGTGCCAGACTGTATGCTCTTTTCTGATCCTAGTGGGGATATTTCATTGTCTTGAGCATGCCCGCAAGGAACAATTAGTATACAAAATACGATAACTGTTAAAGCTAGTAAAGTAGACGGCTGCATTCCTTACTGAGACAATTTAGAACTAATCCATGATTCTTTTACTGTGATTAATCACAATTTCATGGACTGAATCCTTCTAAAAGGTGGTTATCAGCTGGAAACAGAAGTTTAATTCTGTCAGGCTATAAATTAGCTTAGCGGCTATTATTTTCTGGCATGAAAAGAAAACCATAACTATACTGGCTCTGGAGACACTTCCATTGGACTTCTGCACGGTTTTCACGTGCTATGAGTTTCCAGAAGTTTGTCGAGTTGTTTTGTCTTTGTTTTTAAGCACTGTAACCTGTCCGTTTATTAGCTTGTTTCTATGTTTGCTATCAACGTAACGTGTTAAAAGAGTATAATTGAAAACGAGAAATTACCATGTGAAATCAAAAAGTATGGAGTGAGACTAAAAAGTGCCGAGTGAGACATAAAGTTACCGAGTGGGACTCCACTGTACCGAGCGAGACAATTGAACCGAGTGGGACTACTTGAGAAAAAGGGTTAGAAAAGTACCGAGAACGCCAGACACGTGCAGGAGGATAAGTTGGGGGTGGCGGCCGAGTGTCGCCGACAAACCGTATTTTTCCGGCTTAGGCTGCGGCAAAACCGGAAACAACCGGATTCTGGGGAGGGGGTCAGAGACCCTCTGGGGGATAAGCTCCTGGTCCGAGGAGGGTGAAACCACCCCCAACACATATATGAGTACTAAATGATACTCTATCTCAAAACAACCCCGAGTAAAAAATCTTGCTTTTGCAAATGATATTGTTTGTTGACGATTTGCTCATTTTTGTGAAGTTAAAGAAAAGTTCAGTTTGTAATGGGTGTGCATTTCAGAGTGTGTTACGTGCGTATATATAGGTATGAATAGTTTTAGAAATGCTAGAAATTATGTTTCTGAAATTCACGTGTGAGATTCAATCCTTAAGATTAAACTAGTAGACTGGTTTTCTTTATAGTATGATTTTTATTCAACCTTTCAGCCACTAGGCGGCGCTGTCACTTCTAAAAGAATCTTCTGGAAAGTTTCGTCAAATAAAATTATACCTTCAAAATCAACAGTTTTTTCTGCCTGGTTAACAAGGGGCTGGTCTGAGCGTAATCATAAAATTCTTCTGTCCTGTAGTTTTCTTTCGCAGTGAGTGGCCGGGTTGTTAAGCCTGTTTCTTGGTACTAAACTGTGTACTTCGTGTGTACGTTTTTGTTGTTGGTAAGCCTGTTTCTCAATTGACATTTCCGTGTTAATGTGTCCCAATCTCCGCTTGTTTTCTTTACGTCCTCCTGCATCTACTAGCTAACTCAGGGTTATTTCTTGTTTATTCTGGCTGTCCCTTTTTTTATTTGTAACCGTCCCCAGGTTTGGTCGGTCCGGCCAAACCATCCCTATTTTCTTTACTGTTAGGGTTATTTTCTGGAATGGTGTCTAATGCTTTGACTTTCTGATCTGAATTGCCGTATTTGTAACGTTCGTTTTTGTGTAGTGCGTAAATTTTTGTGCGTGCTGTCGCTTAGTATAAAAGTTTTCATGTTTCTATCCATATTTTGTATTTCTAGGTTAATTTAAAAATTAAATATAGTCTCCGATTATTAGTATTCCAAGCCTTAGTAACTATTGTTCCGTAGGTAGGTAGTTAGACCAAATCTGCAGTTTGGGTGTAATTTGAGTGTGTAAATGTGGTATGTTGTGTGTTCAAATTTGAGGTTAACCTACACAAGTTGTTCCATAGTTAGGCTAGGTTGTTGTCGCAGGTCGACTGGAACAACGTCTCCTTCAGGTCCTACCGTTTGCTTGTGCGCACTACGCACCCCGTTGTGCAAAAACACAACTAGTCCGTTGGTTCAATGTGCGTCTGTTGCGAGCTTTGGAACACAAACATAGCGTGCACATTTCTTTGAAGTGATGGGTCTAATTTGTGTAGGGGGTCAGTCGTTATCGTGCAGATCATGTCCCAAGCCTAATAACTAAGAGCATGACGCTTGTCACACTCTTAGTTGTTATGTACTATTGCTACTATCAGATTAGGCTGCCAGTCGTTATTTTATGTTGTGTGTACGTATTCAGGGAAAGCTTTCGTCTATTATAGGGTTTTCTAGGGTTATATTTGTACTGCTGCTAGTTGTATTTTTGTGACTTTGTGATTTTTTATGCATTTTGTGCTTCTGTTTGGGTAATATTTGATCTGTTGTTGGGGGGACTTTTTGTGATTCGTGTGTACTGTGTGTGGGTTCATTGCGCCGATTATTTGCTCTCTGACTCAATATACGTATTTTTCCATTATATCTGTGCGGGATTTTGTGCATGTTTGGTGTATTTTATAGCGTCCTGTTGCGCATTTTATTTTTCTAATCAGGTTTTTGTGTATTTTTCTTGTGTAATTTTCTCGTGATAGTGTTCTTTAACCAACCATTTTATTACTTGTCGTTTCGCATATTTTTAACCTGGTACGTATTTTGCCTGCATGACTTGTTAATCCGGTTAATTTTTAGGATTAATCGTAATGTTTTGTAAAGACCTTTGTCATTACTCGATGTAAGAAACTCTCTTCTTCTTCTTCTTCTTGCTGGCACCTTTATCCTTTCCAACATCGTTGCTTCTCCGTCCGTGATAAACACAGCAGAACCTCCCTTCTTGGACTTCAGTACTGCTCCGTCCGTCCACAGAATGATGTCGGATGGCGGCAGTTGAGAGAGGGTTTCTTCAGCCATTCTCCTCAGCCCTGATTTCTCTTTAGCCTGCTTCCAACCAGGACAAGCATCTGCCCCCGCGAGATCAGTATTTATGGTGAGTAGGGTAGGGATCCTCCAAGGGAGAATTTGAGGAAGGCGCATTCTCTAGGCTGTCGAAGGAAGATTCTCTAGGCAGTCCAGACAAACCGGCAGCCTCTGACAGCTTGGATCCTTCTTCGCGACAGGAATTTTGACTGTTAAGCCGCTGTTTGGCCTCCAATAGGCTGATCCTATTCTTTGGATTAGACTGAGGCAGCCTTATTTCTCGTACCCAGCGGCGATGACTTCCTTTGCTCGTAGTGAGATGGGAGGGAGGTTGGCTTCAATTCGAGCATAGGTGGCTGGGGTGCCAGGCAGGCATCCGGTAATTCTTCTGGCAGCTTGGTTCTGAATTACTTCCAGGCGATCTGCAGTTGATTGTGAAATGGAAGGATACCAAACGGCCATCGCATACTCCACAAGGGAGCGCACATAGGAAATAAAGAGTAGACTGAGGTCTTCCTTGGTCGGTCCCCAACTCCTGCCGGCCAGAGCACTGAGAATAGCTAGTCTCAGCCTCCATAGCGTTTTGAGATTGGCACAGTGAGGGCAAAACAGAGCTTCCAGTCAAAAGTAACCCCTAAGAATTTGGGGTTCCGGTCATAACGGATTCTGACGCCGTCCAGGTAGTTTTCTGGCTGGTAGGAGGCTATTTGTTGTGAGTCGTGAATATACACGATTGCCACTTCTCCACATTTATGGTCAGCCACAAGTTCCTGACCCAGATGGCTATGTGGTCCAAACCTCGCTGGAAATTTTTTTAGCAGTCTTGATATCGGAATCGGACGACCATATGGCCAGATCATCAGTCGCCAAATGCTCTCTTCCACTCTATCTGGCAGAATGTCTAGAATGTCATTGATGAAGATGGTGAAGCGGAGCGAGGCCAAGATCGGCCCTTGACCTTGACCATCACCTTGACGGATGATTTTCCAGTTGTTGGACTCTGCTGATATTTCATCCTTGGCTTCTTGTCTGTTAGAAAAGCTTTTATCCACTTGATTCTACAGAGAGGAAGATTTAGGTCCAGTAGCTTGCTGTATAAACCTTCAATGGAGATCATGTCAGATGCCTTGGAAAAGTCGATGAGGACTAGTCCTGTGCGTTTTGCAGGAGGCCTCTGTTGGAATCCATCAGCCACTGACTGGATGATTCTGGCGATCTGGTCCTCTGTCTCCCGGAGCTGCCTATAGCCGGCCTGCTGCTGAGATAGTTTGCCTTCCATTTCCAGCATATACTGAAGCCGTCATTTCACCACCGATTCTGGAAGCTTGGGCTTGGCGACGCATCTTGTGCGGCTTAACGGGTGGTACGATTGTACCTGTGATGTGGACTTTCCGCTTTTGTGTATGGGAATTATATCCGCTCTTCTCCAGGCAGTTGGCACCTGACCAGTCCTCCAAGATTTGTGATGATTTCGAGAAGCATTTCTTCTCCAGAGACAGACAAATTCTTCAGCATCTCATTGCTGATGCTGTCTGGTCCCGGACTTTTCCGGAGTTTAGCATTTTGGAGAGCCAGTTTCAGTTCCTTCAGTGTGAAATCTTGGCAGGCCACGAAGAACTGGTTGCCACAGGAGCATTCTTGCCCCAATCTGTCCCGGTTCGTAGTGACCTGAATGTTCTGGAATGTTTGGCATAGCTAACTTTTGCGTAGTTTTTCATGACGGCCGAGGATTTAGTCCTAGGTTTGGTTAGGCTCTTCCCAGAATCGCTGATGGCTGCTGCTATGGGATTGCACCTCTTCCCGTCTATCGGATGAGCCACCGACCACACTTTCTATGGTTCCGTCTTCACATCAAGACTGGGGGCAACATTTTACCAGACCTCCGCTTTCAGTCGTCGTATTGGAGCTATAGCATCTCTCTTTGTCTGGATCCTCGCTGGCCGATTCAATAACCCCGTAGGCTTTCAGAAGAATCCGATCCAAATTTAATTCTGAAGTTTCATCGAATTTTATCATATAAATCTTCCAAAAATTAGCAATACGCCCTGGCGTTATTTGTTTCTGAAATTCTACGCAGACATTATCGATTAGAGAAGGACCATGCGTAGATTAAACAGTAGCAAACGTTGAAACCGATTGATTTTAATAGCAGCGCATTGACAGACGTCAAACTACTGTTCCTACGTTTGAAATTTACGCTTTGCCTCGGCTACTTTGAATGAGTCTTCTTTCCTTATTTTCGCCAATACATTGAACATTAATCCACTGAGAACTGAATCAGTTTGAGTTGCAGTGGCAGTGTGGTTAAGACATTACCCTGCCGTCGCAATAACCTGAGATCGATTCACAGTTTGGTATACATATTTTGATTTTCTATTGGCACAAGTTGTTTCGCGTAGAATGTGATTACAGAACGTTTACAGAGTAAAGAAAGACTAGTAAATTTGAGTAACGAGCAAAGCGTAAAGAAATACTAGTAAATTTCAAAATCCCGCGGCATTTAAGATTAGGGTCGTTTCTTTTCTAAAAGGTAGTTAGAAACAAACCTGTTTAGTTTTCTTATATAGTCGACAATTGCAGCTAAAGTTTGCTCGAAAGAGGATGACTTCGAACGTGCATTTTGCTTCTTCAAAAACAATAAACCGCAATGATTTCATAACACTTTCATTTTTCACGCACGAAGAAACTAAATCTTCAGAAAGCTAAATCCAGGTTCTTTTTATTAACAAAGAATATCTGTATGGCTCAACGGCGGAATATTCCCCTTTTAGGGGTGATCTTGTTGAATATGCCAAAACCAACCGAAAATCCATAGAACCATACTTGTGCTTGGTGGGGTTTGTGGGGATGGGGTTACACCCCCCAGACCTCCGCTGTGGAGGGCGAAGAGGATGAGACCTCCAAGATGTTGGAAGAGCCAAAACCGATTCTGCTGTTTTGACTGAGGTTATAACAGCTTTCCCCAGGACCAATCTACCACTCCATCAATCCAGGAATACCAACATCCGCTGCCAACAGAAATCAGTCCTTTCTGACTACCGTCCATCCTGGCCTTCCTTCCCTTGCTTTATTGCTTCATTGCTTTATCAACGATTACTAATTTAGAATGTCTAATTAAACCGGAATAGTTGCTGTCTTTTTTCGTGAAATTGATGTGTCCAATATCACAGCCATTTAACTTAATAGCCAGAAAGTTGTTAGAATCGTGACCTGAGCAAGGGCAACCCTTTACTTGAAGCCCTGCGATCTTGCAGTTGTGATGTCTGATTAGTTTAACTCTTTCTGTCGTAGCGAAAATTCGTATTCATGTTTTCTCTACAAAGTGACTCTGTTCCAATATCGGAACTAAACTAAATATGGACATACAGCTTTACAGCGTCACTCAAATAGCAAAATAGTGCGGGTTAATTTACAGTGGGCGTGACTTCTCCAGTTCAAAGTAATTTGTGAGCTGGATATTTCGCTATATTGTTCACGCACTTTACTATTTATTTTTATTAATAAAGCCAGAAATCTTAAGACGCCAAGGGGAAAGGTATGGTTTACAATCTAATGTTTCATGAATCAGTTGCGAACAATTCAAGCTGATAATCGAAATACTGTGTAATAAAGTGCGTTGGCAATGCCTGTATTTGAAAGAACCAATACAGCAATAGTCAGGCCCGACCCCGGCCCCGTTCCTGACTGGGGTCAAAAAATTTTGACTTTTTTGACCAAAAATTTTTGAAATTTCGAAAGTCAAAAATAAGTCGAAGTGTTACAAATCGTTTGTTTTTTTCACACATATAAGTTAAAACAACAGTAATAACGTTTGTATAGCGATGGCTGAGTGGTAAGGTGTTCGACTAAAGATCTTACGGTCCTAGGTTCGAACCCCCGCTGCCACAAGGCTTTCGCAAATCCCCTTGAGCAAGGGACTATAAGCACATATTGGTTCGCCGTGGGCTCCAGCCAACCCAGCCGCCTATCCTTAAGTGGTCGGCAAATGGGTACCACTGCGGTAGGAAGGTAACAGGAGTCTGTTTTCTGGCGTAATGCCTGATGACGGTCTGGCCCCCCTTTCCACAGATGTAGTCAACATTAGAGTTGTCGCTCCTGGCTTCGGGCTGTGAATCCGGAGATAAGCACCGGCACCCTATTACCTTCTGTAGGTTGGAGTTCTCTCCAGGGGTCACTTTACCTTACCTTTACCTTTTGTATACTAGAAATTATTGAAAAATTTGAATTTTTAAGAATGTTTTTTGAAAACTTTCAAATTGGACCCCCAATTTCCAGGCCCCGGCCCCGGTAGTGGCGGCCCCGGTGAATCTCTAGTTGTTACAGCAGTATTGATGGGATGATTATGATTATGTATCTACAGTAAAGGCGAACTTGAAATTACTGGGCCCCGACGTCACACCTGGCGGTGATGGTGGGATCTCTGATCGTCTGAGTTTTCAATTTGTTAATTCAATTCAGTTTTCATGGATGAAGCTGCAGTAGCTACTTTAGAAAAGAAATACTTTCTGCACGGGCTTAAAAACATTTGTTTCAGTTCATTACAGCAGTGCAGCTAGCAGGAAGCACGGGATCACCTGCTATTTAACAGCACACCTTGGCTTGACCATAATAGTGGATGACGCAGGCATGAACGTCACTAGCGTGGCGACGCGACTATCGCAGTGACAGCAATAAAGAGTTTGAAAAACAAAATGTCAGCAGGCACTATGCTAGTTTTCCCTGGTACGGGGTCAACAGGGAGCGCTGTTGAACCAGCTGATCTCTCTAATCTCGCGGATAGAATATCTGATTTAGTGAAACAAGAAATGCAGAACATTTTACATCGACTAACAACCAATAATAATGATCAGCCTTTCCAGAGTTTAACTAATCACCAACCAAACCGAACCAAACCAGCTACTACCCACAAAACCAGTCGAAGTCTGCTCCACCGTGCTTTGCTTGTAAAGGCTACGCTCTCTTTTACCCAATATACGTATTTTTCCATTATATCTGTGTGAGATTTTGTACATTTTTGGTGTATTTTATAGCGTCCTATTGTGCATTTTATTTTTCTAATCAGGGTTTCTGTGTAATTTTCTCCTGATATTGTACTTTAATCAAAACCAAGAGTACATAATAACTAAAAGTGTGACAAGCGTCCCACTCTTAATTATTAGGCTGCAGACATCATCTGCACAATAACGGCCTACCCCCCACAACTGGGTACCTAGTGACCCCCCACAACTGAATACCAGGTAAACAATTGTGTACCAGCACTCGCTTGTATGTTTACATGTTGAAGCCAAAAACATTCTATCAGCAGCTGGCCACTTTTGAGCTTCAACATGTTGTGAAGTTCGAGTATACGTATGTTAGTAAAATGTACGAACTGTTGAATACAACGAGTTGACTGACTAGAATTTAGGATAAGACAAGATCACAGGTAACTATCGTGGTGTGCGATGTCCAGAAATGCTGACCGTAACCAACTGAAACAAATATTTGAAAATAACACAATTTACTCTACAAATCCACGAAAATAGCAACAATCAAAGGATAACTTTACAGAAATATAATAGCAAACAAAATTCAGCAAGCACCAATAACTTTATCAAACTTTACCCGACTCCCTGAACCCCCAAAAATTCGCTGGCGCTACTCTCCAAAAACCCCCGACCAAACTCTAGCTCAACCTCCCATCAACTAACCTGCTCAAGCTTGAACTAATTTTTGAGATTAGCTAATTTACTGATGAATTTAGACAAGACTTGGGAAAATACTGAGCGTTTGCCAAACTTTGTGAAATTCAAGCAAATTTGTATGTTTCTTGTGCGCGCTAACTTCACATAATACCCCCTCTTTTGGCCCCGTGCGGCCTCGGACGGGTTCACACAGTAAACAATATACAAACTCAGTTAGAATAATGATAAAATGGAGTTACCCACAGTTGACCTACGTACTAGTAAAGATAAAACGATTGTTAACAATACGTAAAAATAAAACGATGCAAATGACTCGGCCGATGATAAAACTACTCGGAACTGAATCGAGACAATATCAACATTATAAATACATATCTACTTACATTACATTACGACAACGTATCTACACTACACACAACACATAACTATACCACATATCTACTTCCATTAATATTATTACAACGTACCTACATTAATACAATACATAACTATTACAACCCTTAACTACTACAAGTTACATTACTATAAACAGCTACAGAAAAACTACCTACTGAGGGAACCTAGACTACTACAGGAAAGCGTCAGGGGCCTCCCGATGCTCACACGAGGCCTGGAGATGTGTGATGTTATACAAACAAGAAACAGCAGAAACCCTTTTTTAAATATTGGCGAACAATCACTAGCGTACATATATCCAGTAAATACAGTAAATTATACAAAACGAACTAGAATAAATTATTAAACTAATTAATAGAAAGAAAAACACAACCAAAATACATTCGACCTTAAATGACAATATGCAAACAAGAAAAATTACAGGAAGGAGGGAAAGTGTCTACAGGTGTGCCAAGGAGGGGACAATGCGGTCTTCACCCCAGTGTGAAGATAGCGTGCACTCAAGATCGACATTTCGTGAAGTCAGCGCACACTTCTAAATTATGGAATTATTTGGAAAATATTCTACTTGACAAACGCTCAACGTTTTTCTGACTTCTGTCTAAAATTGTCGGTACTTTAGCTAAATTCTCGAATAGGTTCACGCTTGGACGGTTCAGTTGAGTTTGGGTAGAGTTGTGAAGTAGTCGGGGGTTTTGCTGTGGTTTAGGTTCTGATTTTGGGGTACCGATTTGTCCTCTATTTCCGAACTTTGAGTCACTTTTATAATTCTTTCCCGGTTTGAACTTTTTCTACTGTGGTGCCATCCTTGTGGCCATGACTGTCTATTTTTATTGCTTTTTGTAGTAACTATGCGGGTTGGTCGCGCTATGTCAAAATTTTTCATTTTTTCTTTCTCTCCTTAAATACGCAGCTAGGCAAGGACTCTTTAGTATATTCTGTATCGTTTAATTCGGCATTGCTTCTATTGTTTTTGGAGTCATATACCTCTCTGCAGCTCTTTCCTTTGCTGTTTTGCACAATATATAGTGTTGTCATTTATCTACATATACGTATCATTTTCTAATTTACTATTTTTCGTGGGTTTTCTTCAATTGGGGTTGTTTTTGTAATATTCTGCGGTTTTCGGACGGTTGTAGTCTCTTGATTGTAGTTTTGTTGTTATATTGTATTGTAATAGTTGTCGTCAAAAGTAGTTGTCAAAAGTTGAAAAGTAGTCTCAATTAAGTTTGAAGAGTTTTACCGTAGGCCGGTTAGCATGTCGAGAATGTGTTTGCTTGACCGAGGTCCGATGCATGTGCATCAAAAATATTTTACTTTTACGTAGATTTTTTAAAAAACGTTTTACCTTACTAGTACGTAGAATACCTGTGGTAACTCCTTTTTAGCCTTTTCTAACCGGTAAAAAACCCGTCCGAGGCCGCCCGGGGAAAAGAGGGGGTATTATGTGAAGATAGCGTGCACTCAAGATCGACATTTCGTGAAGTCAGCGCACACTTCTAAATTATGGAATTATTTGGAAAATATTCTACTTGACAAACGCTCAACGTTTTTCTGACTTCTGTCTAAAATTGTCGGTACTTTAGCTAAATTCTCGAATAGGTTCACGCTTGGACGGTTCAGTTGAGTTTGGGTAGAGTTGTGAAGTAGTCGGGGGTTTTGCTGTGGTTTAGGTTCTGATTTTGGGGTACCGATTTGTCCTCTATTTCCGAACTTTGAGTCACTTTTATAATTCTTTCCCGGTTTGAACTTTTTCTACTGTGGTGCCATCCTTGTGGCCATGACTGTCTATTTTTATTGCTTTTTGTAGTAACTATGCGGGTTGGTCGCGCTACTTGCCTGCGCGTTCCCATGACTAGTTTGGGGTCTGCCTTCTGTGGGGCCCTCTTAGAACTCTGTTTGGACCGTGCAGGAGAGGTTACAAGGCCTCCTGTTTTTCCAACTGGCCGGTCCTGTGGCTAGCAGGGGTCCTACACTAGTCGTAGGCCCTCCTGCTGGGTGCGTGCTTTCCTGGTTTTTCTGTCTACATCGCTGGCCCTGTCGGCGGTTGGTTTTCGGGCCATTTGGGTTGTGTTTGCCATCCTGACTTGGTTTCTTGATGGCTTGGGTTCCTGGCCAACGGTTGCTCTGTGGTCCAGCGTTGACTGTTCTAGGCCAGCCTTCTCCGGTGTGGCAGCCAGGTTCTGGATTGGTTTGTGTCGGCTCCTGAAGTTGCTGGTTCGTTGTAGCGGTGATGGGGTGAAGACCGCGTCGTCCCCTCCTCGGCACACCTGTTGACACTTTCCCGCCATCCTTGTATTTTGTTGTCGGTTGTGCTATGTTTCGGGTTCTGTCTGTTATATTTTTGTGTTAGTTAGTTGGGAGGGAGCCCAGGGACAAAATTTTTGCTAAAAATGGGGTCGTTTGATTGTTTTCTGATTTTTATATGGGTGCCCGCTACCTCGGCTTGGCCGTTGTAATGTATATATTTGGTGCCGGGCTAGTAGATTTTTTCACTCTTCTTTTTCTTAACTGTTTTTACTCATATATTTTGATTTGTGGACTGTCAATTTCACACATTTCTGTCAAAATTTTTCATTTTTTCTTTCTCTCCTTAAATACGCAGCTAGGCAAGGACTCTTTAGTATATTCTGTATCGTTTAATTCGGCATTGCTTCTATTGTTTTTGGAGTCATATACCTCTCTGCAGCTCTTTCCTTTGCTGTTTTGCACAATATATAGTGTTGTCATTTATCTACATATACGTATCATTTTCTAATTTACTATTTTTCGTGGGTTTTCTTCAATTGGGGTTGTTTTTGTAATATTCTGCGGTTTTCGGACGGTTGTAGTCTCTTGATTGTAGTTTTGTTGTTATATTGTATTGTAATAGTTGTCGTCAAAAGTAGTTGTCAAAAGTTGAAAAGTAGTCTCAATTAAGTTTGAAGAGTTTTACCGTAGGCCGGTTAGCATGTCGAGAATGTGTTTGCTTGACCGAGGTCCGATGCATGTGCATCAAAAATATTTTACTTTTACGTAGATTTTTTAAAAAACGTTTTACCTTACTAGTACGTAGAATACCTGTGGTAACTCCTTTTTAGCCTTTTCTAACCGGTAAAAAACCCGTCCGAGGCCGCCCGGGGAAAAGAGGGGGTATTATGTGAAGATAGCGTGCACTCAAGATCGACATTTCGTGAAGTCAGCGCACACTTCTAAATTATGGAATTATTTGGAAAATATTCTACTTGACAAACGCTCAACGTTTTTCTGACTTCTGTCTAAAATTGTCGGTACTTTAGCTAAATTCTCGAATAGGTTCACGCTTGGACGGTTCAGTTGAGTTTGGGTAGAGTTGTGAAGTAGTCGGGGGTTTTGCTGTGGTTTAGGTTCTGATTTTGGGGTACCGATTTGTCCTCTATTTCCGAACTTTGAGTCACTTTTATAATTCTGTTGGCGCTACAAACTTAATGCTTTATGCTTCAAAGTTGATGTAAAAGTATTTGTCATCTTTTTGGTTTTGTGTTTGGCGAGTGTTGTCTAGCTCAGTTGTGAACTTGACAGTAAAATCATTTGTTGTTAAATATTCTCTTTAAGTAGACTTAGGGCACTTTCCATTGGCATCACACACCACACAGTTACCTTGTGATCTAGTCTCATCCTAAATTCTAGTTAGTCAACTCGTTTTATTTAAGAATCAGTACATTTTACCAACATACGTATACTCGAACTTCACACCAGCACCGCGACAACGAACTAAAGCTTTCGGGAGCCATCACAAAGTCAATCCAGGACCTGGCTGCCCCACAGGATGGAGCTGGAGAAAAGTCAACACTGGACACTGCCGAAGTTAGACTGGGCTCCAGCCATCAGAAATCCAGACCAAGCCGGCCGGAACAACCCAAGGAACCCAAGAGCCGAGCAACGACATGTCAACGATAGAAAACAGTTCATACAAGAGCGCACGCACCCGAGCAGGAGGGCCTACGACCACTGTAGGGTCCCCTGCCAGCGCCAGGACCGGGCAGTTGTAAAAACAGGAGGCCTTGCAACCTCTCCTGCACGGTCCACCCAAAGTCCAAGAGAACCCCACAATGACTAGCTGAAGGGAAACGCGCCAGCAGTGCGCGACCATACCCGCATAATAACTCCACAAAACCAGAATAATAGCAAAGTCATGCCCAAAAATATGGCAAGCAAGGTAGAAAAGTCACCCGGGCAAGCCCGGAGCACCGGAAATAGCACCGAAGAATCCAGTCAGCCCGTGCACGCAACCAGGTCCACCATCTACATTCCAGCGGCCAACCCTTCACAATCATCCACATACCTGAGCATAGCATTCAGGTCAGACCACAAACCATGCCGCTTCGGCTCATTCAACCGGCCAGCAGAGACACCTTGGCCATGGGGAGCACACCTGGGCACCAGACAGGGGGACGGCACCGGACAGTAGCAATCATTAGCAACAGAAATCTAGAACACAAACAAAAAATTAAGGCCAGAAGATAAAGCACAAAATGGAATCTTATTAGTAAAATGGCAGAAAATTATTCAAAACAAGAATAAGCACAACATATTATAGACGACACATTTACAGCCCCACCTAAGATTTGGGAAGCTCCAGACCAGAGTGTCGACACGCCCCAGCCTATGGAGGTGCCGGCACAAAGGCCTGTGCTAAATCAAAGAAAGACTCAAGGCTACTGGAAACGCAATCCAAAAAGAAAAAGAATGATACCGAGCGTGCGGCCCTCCCACCCGGCATACGGAGGTCGCAACGGCCCGCAAGGCACCACTCCAAAAAAAGGGTGAAAAAGGTAAGAAACCCAAAAATAAAAAAGGTAAAATATGAAAATGCTTTGCTGATTTATTTAATTTGATATGATTTTGCAATTACCGCAGGGTTGACCTTTAAAGTGTGGAAGGGTTGCAAACCCTCGGGGTTACAGGTGCCAAACCCTGAATGACGGAAAACTAATTAGGATCATCATAAAGAGTGTCAAGCTTAAGGTGTTTTAGCAACAGCACGGTTGGAGTAAACTGTCACTAATTCAAAAGGCAACAATGACTGAAAATCTAAAAACTTAATTGCGAAAACGAGAACTTTTCACCCCTTAAAGATGTTGCAACCCCTGCTGCGGTAGCAAGCAAAGTTTTTGTGAAAATTCGAAAACAACGTTTTGTCTAAAAATTCTAAACAAATTGCAAAATTTGGTTAAAATTATTTAAACAGTTGAAAATCTAACGAAATTTAAACTTGAAGAATAACAGTCAGAGTATTTTAAGTAAGAAATTTCAGAAATCGAAAATATACGTATACGTACGTATACGTATACTTATATACTAAAGAAGAATAAACAGAAAAATTCACCTTTAAGTTCATCCACGAAAGGACCTAGCAGGACAGAATGACCAAGGCAATCGAATCGGTCCAATAACACAGGTGTAGCGACAAAGGCGCCTGGCCACAAATCAAGACATGACCCAAATCAGCTAAACACAAAATACAAGATGCAATACATAAAAAGTGAGGAAACCACAGAAACGTGAAAGTGAAAAGTGAAAAGATCTTCGCTAATTTGTATCAAAAGTTCAAAAGAGAAAAGTGCAAGAAATACATACTGATTTCAAAAAATAAGCAAGTAAAAAGTGAATTTCAAAAAAGTGCGAGGAAACAAAATTTAACTTTGGCACAAGTGAACAAGGTGAATAATTGGTCAACTAAGGATGATCTGAATGGAATAGATTAAAATAGTCTGGACTGAATTTGTTTCAGATGAGATACTCTTAACCAATCTGTGCTGCTGTACTTTTCTGTACAACAGAACACTTTTGGGATCACTGTTTAAATTTTTAGTGCTGAGGTCGGCACAGGTGAAAATTGGGTGAACATTGCCAAATCTGAAACATGACTGGACTGTTTTTGTTCCCGTTTTGATTTTTTGATTACGTATGGATAGCCCTTCCTTTACACATTGTTGTAGCCTCCCCCGATCAATTTCATTTTTGGCTGTGCCGACCTCGGCACAGAATTTCAAAATTTTGTACCTATTAAAATAAATTAACGTGAGAGTTCAAGAATGATCGAAAAATGAGAGGGTGAACACCTTTTAGGTGCAAAGCTACGAAATTTGCTGTGAAAAAGGAAAATGAAAAGTAGATGAATGAAAGAACCTAAAATAAAGATAAAAAGTAAAAAGTAATGACGCTAAAACAAAAATCTTTGCAACAACACGAAAATTTGGGTAAAACACAGGTGGGGCGTACAAGCAAAAGTACAAGAAAACACAAAAGCAAAACAAAATTACTGCAACGAAAGTGGATTCGGGTTGAAATTTTTGGCAAATTTGTGAAACATCATCATAAGTGTGTAAATCTTGTGAAAAATCCAACAAGTTTTGTGCAGTCAAGAAAGATTTTAAGACGGTTTGTCTAGGAATCGCGAGGGTAGGGGCTTCCACCTCCTCTTTTGGGCGGGATTCCGGTCTTGGAGAACCAATAACTTCAGAGAGATTTTCTGCTGTAGCTCGTAGATCGTTCAATTTATAGGGGTCCACCCCCTCTTTTAAAGGAGCGGTCTCTGCTTGACACCCAGTTTTACAAGTAAAGACAGGGGCGCCTTCAAGGGAGGACTCGGGCAAATGTGTGTTGCAAGTTGAAAAAATCTGAGGGGAGGACGCCAGCATTTTTTCTTGAACAGGCCCAATTTGAATCAAGTGCACTTTTGGGGCCATCGGTGTCGGAACAGCTGATGGCATTTAAACAGCTGGTGGAAGTGCTGCCGCTGCCGGGCACCTAAAATTGTGGTTGGCAGCTGGGGCAACCGGTTTGGCCCCCACTGCGACAGGCGCCGCCACAAGACGTGGAGGCGACTGTAGTAGTGGACAAAGCGAAAACGGCAGCTGATACTGCCACTGAGGCTGATATTGCTGCTGGTAGTAGGCATAGGTCGGAACCGGCTGCGTCTGTGCTGGGGGGAAGCAATATGCTGAATAGGGAGGGTGAAATGGGTAAAACCTAACCATATTGACCTGCGCTTGAATTTGAGCCTCAGTAGCTTGGGTATAATCTAAAGTGGCCCTTGAACGATTTTTATCCCAGCATCGATCAGAGTGGTGACCCCGTTTATTGCAATATCGACAGGTAGGAGAACCCTTTTCTTTTTCGTCCTCCCAGTCCTTCAACTCCTGCTGCAATTTTGACTCAAACCAGTTCCTCATCTCCCGTAGCTCCAGCCGCGTCACAGGTGTCGAATCGAGGGGGGCCACCCCCTCTTTTGGAGATTTTTGAGCTTCCACATGAAAAACCGGAGCAACATAGGCTTGAAAATCAGATAAACCCGTTCTGAAGTTACCAGATTCTAATTTATCAAGGATACATAAAATTTCATTCAATGTTGGTTCTCCCTTACCGAAACTTGAGGCCAAAGCTGACGCATACTCTGAACGAATTCCATCAAATAGTTGTTGCACGCAGTGCCTGTCCCGGTCCACCTCAGTCGGCCAAATTTCCAAAGCTTGCAACTGCAGCTCCGACACATATTGACGCGCTGATTCTCCAGGCTGCTGAACCCGCTGGATAAACCGGTGGAATTTTTCAGAAACAGAAATTATGGGCTTGGGGAATTGTGTCCTCATCAAACGAATAAAATTATCAAACGATTCTACAACACCAGGACCAATTCTAGAAGCAAATATACGCGCCTTTCCCGACAATTTGCTAAACATCAAACGGGCCCATTGATCTTTAGGAATTCGGTGAATCGTAGCAACCGACACAAGTTGGGGCAACCAGTCGTCGAAATATTCCAAAACCGGTTCAAAACTGGGAATATCTTGCAAAATCGCCATATACGTACGATAAAGCTGGGCACTATTCTTACTGACAGAAATATCAGCAGCATACATGGTAGGGGGGTTGCAGTCTGCTGTTGCTCCCCTTGTTGTAGCGGAAAAAACCCATAATTTTGAGGCGTGTCCTGAGCAACATCCGGATATATTGGAGCCAACAACTGTTGGGACTGGTGATAAAAAGACTGGGCGTGATCATAAACTGGACAATAACCCGATTGGCAGCCATATTGAGCTTCAAAAGAAAAACCTGGCTGTACGTACGTATACCGTTGATTCCGGCCATAATAATAATTAGGATCAAAATAGACCTGTCCAGCAGCATGGGGAAGCGACGCCATATGTGCCAGAGCATTCGACTGAACCTGTGATTGTGAAGACCCCGCATCAGGCACTGCGTGATAAGGCACACAAGGATTTTGACCCAAATTTTGGCCAGGTGGAGGCGGATTTTGACATGGGGGCGGACCCCCCGAATTTGGAATCTGAGGGCTATTTGACGTAGCCGAAATTACAGTAGCAGGTCCAGAACCGTAAAAAGTTTGATAATCAGGACATATGGGTGCCCCCTGATCATTCGACACCTGAGGGAACGACGGGCCGGCAACAGGAGAAAAAACTGTTCGGGACACAGCAGAGGTTGAAAGGGGTTGAGGGGTGAAATTGGACATATACGCTCCCAAACTTTCAATACGATTTCTATAAGGGGCTCCTGGTCTTTTATGTCGTCACAGGACATATTTATAATACAAAACTGATTCTGACGACGACCCCAAGGCTTTCCCCCGAAAAATTTGGACCCGGGTTTGGTGGAGGTGGGGGTGGATTCTGAGCTTTGGGGAGGGATGGTTGGAGTTGGGGGTTTTCTTTTGGGAGGGCACACCCTCCACTCTGTACCTGCGTACTTCCCCTCATCATTGGCAGTTCAAGTACTTCATTCAACATTTGTGCATACGGGGGTCTCTGAGAATTTGCACCTAAAGTAATTTAGGGGAGGGGGAGGAGTGCCCCCCGTCATAGCAGCCCACGGGGGTTTTCAGGCTTGGCCCCCCAATCTACGACTGGTGCTTTGTTGCAACAATTTTTGTAAAAAGACTAAATCAAAAATCAAACTTTAGTAAAATCTGTAAATTAAGACAGAATTTTTGGTCAAGATCACCATTTTCCGACATCTACCACATGACACGGTCGCCATATGTGAAGTTCGAGTATACGTATGTTAGTAAAATGTACGACCTGTTGAATAAAACGAGTTGACTGACTAGAATTTAGGATAAGACAAGATCACAGGTAACTATCGTGGTGTGCGATGTCCAGAAATGCTGACCGTAACCAACTGAAAGAAATATTTGAAAATAACACAATTTACTCTACAAATCCACGAAAATAGCAACAATCAAAGGATAACTTTACAGAAATATAATAGCAAACAAAATTCAGCAAGCACCAATAACTTCATCAAACTTTACCCGACTCCATGAACCCCCAAAAATTCGCTGGCGCTACTCTCCAAAAACCCCCGACCAAACTCTAGCTCAACCTCCCATCAACTAACCTGTTCAAGCTTGAACTAATTTTTGAGATTAGCTAATTTACTGATGAATTTAGACAAGACTTGGGAAAATACTGAGCGTTTGCCAAACTTTGTGAAATTCAAGCAAATTTGTATGTTTCTTGTGCGCGCTAACTTCACAATGTAAACATACAAGCGAGTGCTGGTACACAATTGTGTACCTGGTACTCAGTTGTGGGGGGTAGGCCGTTATTGTGCAGATGATGTCTGCAGCCTAATAACTAAGAGTGGGACGCTTGTCACACTCTTAGTTATTATGTACTCTTATCAAAACCAAACCTTTATTACTTGTCTTTTCGCATACTTTTGTTTCGCATACCTGGTGCGAATTTTGCCTGCATAACTTGTTAATCCCATTAATTTTTAGGATTAATTGTAATTTTTTGTAAAGACCCGTATCATTACTCGACATATGAAAACTTCTTTTTCTTCTCCATCTTCTTGGCTGGCACCTTTGTCCTTTCCAACAGCTATTTTGGAAATCTAAATCGAATCGCAGTTTGTTCAAAATGTAAAAAATCTAACTGCATCGAATCGTTTTAAATTTCAGGGGAAGTAAATCTAACTGAATCGAATCGAATAACTGAATCAATACAATCGTCCTAAGTGAACTGAGCAACTTTTGTCCTAGAACTGCCGGCCCACAGTGATTGCAGCCTGTTGCATAAAAATTACAATAAGTTAATAAGTCCAATAAGTCATATACAATAAGCGAATTTGCGTTGCGTAAAAGTCATAATCAAATAAGTCATAAGCGACTAATTAAAATAAGCGATTTTGGAACTAAAATAAGTAAATTTCATAAGCGAGCGTTGCATAAAATTTGGCAATAACTTATAAAATGTCGCTTTTGTGCGAAAAATAAGCGAATTTGCAATAAAATTTCAAGTTTTATTGTATTAATTTTAGAGCAACAAATGTACAGAAAACGGTAAATTTAGACTTTTCCGAACGGTTACAATACTGGTAGAAATGATCAAAGTACTCTCCTTTAAAGATTTACAGTTTTTGTGCTTTATTATAGTCGCGTGAAGTTGTATATAAACAAGTGCCAGGACCGAAATCGACTGCAACGAAGCAAATCCCACATTCCGTTAATACATACATAAACGATGTTCTAAAAATTGCTGAACCGAAAAACATGATCCGTGATTATTTGAGTTCACAATTTGCACAATTACATTTTACCTCAAAGCTTTTGTTTGCTAAACTTTTTCATTTAACTACTCCTAAACTCATTGTATTGTTCTTCTTAGAACTGAAACATATATGCAATAAGTTCAGTTGAATTTATGACTTTTAGTTGCCATTTCAGTTGAACTTATGACTTTTCGCTTATACATTATAATTCAAATTTACTTATGAAATAATAGCTTATTACAATAAAATTTTATGCAACACCTTTACTTACTGTATATGACATATTAACTTATGGACTTATTAACCTAAGTACTTGTAACTTATCATTTTTATGCAACGGGCCCCGGAGGGCTGTTGTATACTTACTGCAAGGGTACCTAAGGATAGCACCAGTGCCTACGACATGCATGTGGCATGTGCTGCTCGGTACGTTTGCTTTAATAAGGTTTATAAAAATAAAATACAATATATAACAGGATTTAGGCAATAGGTCTGTTTCGAGTAGTCGCTTTTGTTTAAAGCTTAATCGGCACTGCACTTGACTTTCTGAATAATTAGTACGTAGCTGTTTTCCAAGATGCATGATGCTTAAACCGGTGATCATAGTCGTCAAATCACTATTATTATCACAACGCCAATATGAGCCTCGTTATAGGGCAGGTTCATATGGTTCGCCGATGCAGCTTGTCTTCATTCTTTTACAACCCCACTCCGCTCATAACCTAACTTTCATTTTCCTATGTTTAACACATGTTAAGGTGGTGATTCCCTTTGGTCACATAAAGTTTGCACCATTATTATTCATTCATTACTTGGAGTTAAGAAGCCATTTTTATATCAAATGTATCCTGACATTCTCTCTTTAATGCATGCCACGAAACTAATGTTGCTTTTCTAAAATATTTTTAACACATTTTAGAAGAAGTATAATTTTCCAGTTTTTTAGCAGGCTCAAGTAAATTTTTTCGGGAGACTTCGGTTATATCATTCGATACCTCCATCAAATAGCTGGGGACGATTTTTTTATTTATTGTGAAATCGCCCTTCGTTTTAGAGAAATAAGTTGAAATGTGTGCGTAACCTGTATTTTGCCTACTTTTTCCAAATTTGTCAAGCGATTACTTTAGCTAGAAAGCAGCAATCGGGCAACTAAAAAGGCATGGTTATATTAGTGCAGAACACATTTGTTCAGTGGCTGCCCTCCAGCTTGCATGGTGAATGCTGAATCTTTGGAAATAAATTGGCCGTGTTTTTGCAAAAACTACATTTTTTATGATAGCAGCCTACAGAATAGCAGTTGGAAGACGATCATCAGTATAATTTGTCCCTGTGAGACCTTCAGATCGACGCCCTTTGTTTGATTTTACGGTCTGCGTAGTAAAAGAAATGTTGGATTATTTGATTTCTGCAAAAATGACAAGTTTTGGACGACAAAACAAGAAAATCGCCTATATCTCACGGTAGAGAAAAGCTAGAAACATACTTCAAAAAGCAAAAATGTGAATCTCAATGAGATCTTTCGAATGAATATAGTCATAACTGTATAGCAGCTGCCAAACGTTCAGAAATTGGGAAGAACCACTATGACCGGAAATCTCGAATTTTTGAATCGGGATTGCGGGGAAGGTGTTAGAACGCTAAAAGAATGTATTTTGGAAAGTTTCATCAAATTTCATCTTGATTTACGCCGCCAAATATGTGCCCAAAAGGAATCACCACCTTAGGGCACTGTTTCAAGGTCTCCACAGAACGATAGAAGCAATATTAAGCAAAACGCTCTTGTCTATTTTGTTAGCCCATGTAGACTGTGAAATATGTGAAAATCAACTTGATCAGTTGATAAGTAAAAATAACGCAATTTTTAGCAGTTTTAGAAACTTGTCGAATTTTTGTTTTGCCCCTCCGCAAGAAACTTTCCTAAATCTCAATCCTCAATCCTAATTCCAATTTCCTAAATCCAGGCTAAAAATTTGCTAAGTTTGACCCAAACTGACGATATATTGGCTAGAAAAAGTCCTATATTTTCCTATTTTTTCGCGAAAAATTGATATTTTTTTCGTGTTATTTGAAATATTCACAGCAGGCGTCCAGCTTTTGACCAATTTTACCCCCTCCCAGAAATTTTGACATATACCCTCCCCCAACTTTCCGCTACCCCCCCCCCCGACCGAACCCCCGAGCCCCAGCGATTTTTGCACCCTAAAAGTTAGCTATATTTGGCAGAAAAATGGTCATTTCTGAAAACTTTTTTTTCTACAATTTTGACTAAAATCGCTTTAAAACGGTGCAAAAACGCCTAAAACGTTAAAAACATGTCTTATTTTGAAGAAAAAAGGGCTAAGTTACCGAAAATTTTGCATTTTTTGTCCACTTGAAATGTCTGAGGTCCGAATTCTGGGGGGGGATGGGGGTTGTGGGCACCCCGATCACATTTTTTGGGTCGACCACCAACCTTCCAAGATATACCCCTCCCACACCCACGGTTCCAAGCAAACTATGGTCTGAGCTCGCCTTGAGGTGGGGGAGAATGGAATAGTAAAGGTCGGGTATGGGCATACGTGTACCAGGTTACAGTTTACCCCCTGTGAGACCCCCCCACGGCCCCACGGAGAGGCCAGACCCCCCTCCTCCCTATCCGACCTCAACTACTCTCCCCAAGCCGAGCTCAAATCCCCCTCCTCATAGGTGTATTTGGGGGGGAGGGTGGGAGGATAACCCCCTCAGCCATTTTTCCAAAACCCCCCCCCCCCCAGAAATTTTTGGGGGGGCTGCCTAACCCAACTGGGGGGGGGGGGGAAATAGTCGCGCCGAAGGCGCGAAAATTGGCCAATAATTGGGCATTTTTAGGTTAAATTTTCCAACATTTTTCAAAAAAGTCCAAATTGTTGGCTTAAAGTGTTTATTATCGCGAGAAATACACGTTTATAACGGTTTTATGGACTTCTAAACTCAATATTGACCTTCTGAACTCAGAAACATGTTGGCAATCAAGTTTTCGAATTTAAAAACACTGTGTAATGTTAAAATTACTTAATGATTTCATGTTGTTCGGCATTAGCAATGGCTGAAAATGCGATTTTGGCATAAAAATAGAAAACTTTTTTGGGGAGGTTTGGGGGGGGGTCTAAAAATGCCCCCCCCCCAAAATTCCACCCCCAACCCAAATCCCCGTTACACCTATGCCCCTCCCCCCTAAAATTGGGTCCAAACCAAATAAAAAATGCAAAATTTTTGAAAAAGTTTTTTGCAATTTCTTAAAATTTTTGAAAAACTTCCAAAACATGGCTATAAATCACCTATAAACAACCAAAGATGGTTATATATAGCAATTTAAAGGTAATATACGCAATTATAAAGCACAATCCTGGCATTTTTTTAGTGGGGGGGGGGGTGGGCCCCCCCACTTTTCGGTTCCCCCTCCACTTTTCGGAGCCCCCCCCCATAGGTGTACTTGGGGGGGGGGGGGGGGGGTTTTGGGGGGGTAACCCCCCCAGCCATTTTTACAAACCCTCCCCCAAAAATTTTTGGGGGCCCCCGGCCCCCCCACGTTTTTAACGGTTTTATGGACTTTCTGGCTCAATATTGACCTTATTTTAGGCTTAGAAACATGTTGGCAATCAAGTTTTCGAGTTTAAAAACCTTGTCTAATGTCAAAATTACTTCATAGTTGAATGTTTTTGGGCATTAGCAATGGCTGAAAATGCGATTTTTGACATAAAAATAGAAAAATTTTTTGGGGGAGGTCGTGGGAGGGGGGTTGGGGGGGGGGTCTAAAAAGGGGGCCCCCCAAAATTCGGGGGGAGGGGGGCCCCCCAACCCAAATCCGAGTTACACCTACATATGCCCCACCCACTTTCCCCCCCCCCCCCCCACTTTTCGGCAAGCCCCCACCCACTTTTTTGGTGGTCGCCCAAAAGTCAAAAAATTAGGTTTTTGAGGTCAAATTTTCAAACATTTTCTCAATTTTTAGCAAATTTGTGGACTTGTAAGCTCATTTTAAGCTTAAAACAGCGATTTTTTTGCGTTTTTACCTTAAAAATGCTATTTTGTCGCTAAAAATTTCTGTATATTTTACCTTTGGGTCGCCCCCCCCGGACTTTTCGGAAGCCCCCCCCCCACTTTCAAAACCCTAAAAAATGCCAGCAATCTGGGATAATTTAGGCATATTTTAGTACAAATTTGTCAATTTTCAAGCCCTATTTTCGCATACGAAAACTTTTAACAGAAGCTTTTGAGTTACGTTTAATGTGCTGTACATCGAAAAAGGAGCATTCTTCGCTGAAACAAAAGATCACCCCTAAAAGGGGTAATATTCCGTAGTTGAGCCCTTTATTTATCTTAGTTTAGAAATTTCCAGATTCAAATTAGTAAGACTTACTCACTTTGCTTTACGGCGTTGATTGCAACTTTGACTTGAAAATAAAAGTGATATGAACGTTTACGTTATTAATTACATATAGAATGTGATGAGCAAAATGCTAAGCACGGAGGCATCGTTCCATTGAACTCACTTAAGGTGCTGGTATCCTTTTGTGCAGTGGTTTTGTCGTGACTTTTCGAAACGCTATAACTTTCGCAATTTTGGGAGTTGGAAATAGCTTTATACATCGTTTTAAAGCTTATAATCTGTACATTAACATGAGCTTAAGAAGCTAGCAAAATTGACAAAAAAATAGCAAAAAAGTTGCCGACATGCTGACATCTGACAGACGGAATATAGATCAAAGATTTTTGAACATCGATTTCTCAAAACTGTAGGATCAGCCAAAATTTCTTCTTGTGCCATGATATGAAGGACATGTGCGCCAAGGGTCATTTTTTTGGATTTGGCTCAACAAGTCTCAATACTCCAGAAAATCGGGCAAATGCGCGATGACACGAAATTTCGCAACTTTCTATTCAGTTTTCTCACAACTGGAGCTGTTTTAGCTCAAACCAAGAAAAATGGGCACTTATATATATATTTAGATGGGGGGGGGGGCGATTTTTTCCTGGGGGACCCCTTATGGTTCGAAAAAATTTTTTGTCTCCGATTTGGCTGAGAAGTTGCCCTTAGGGTAAATCGAGGTCGCTGATTTCAAAAATCGAATCGAGAGATCGATCCGATCGATCGATCGATCAGTAAAATCGATCGATCAAAATCGATCAAAAAATTTTTTGTCTCCGATTTTTGCGAAAAGTCGCCCCTAGGGTAATTCGGGGGCGCTGATTCCGAATCTGCAGTCGAAATTTCGATCCGAGCTGCCAAAATCGAGTTATTGACGAATTTTTGAAAAATCGATGAAAATCGATTTTTTGGGGCGGAGGTTCGATTTTTATTAAATTTAGAGTGCAGATTCGGAATCAGCACCCCCGAATTACCCTAGGGGCAACTTTTCGCGAAAATCGGAGACAAAAATGTTTTGATCGATTTTGATCGATCGATTTTACTGATCGATCGATCGATCGGATCGATCTCTCGATTCGATTTTTGAAATCAGCGACCTCGATTTACCCTAAGGGCAACTTCTCAGCCAAATCGGAGACAAAAAATTTTTTCGAACCATAAGGGGGGACCAAGGCGAAAAAATCGCCCCCCCCCCATCTAAATAAGTGCCGAAAAATGTCCCTCCGCAATAGGGCGAATTTTCATTCAGCCAAAAATGATGGGAATCCATTGGGTAGCTTTCGAGAAATCAATGTTCAAAACAAAATAATCGCAATTTTGCCAAAATGGTTTTTCGGCGAATTCTCCGGCTTACAGCAACGAACTCCAGCGAATAGGTCTTGATAAAATGTGCAATTGGGCGGTGTATCGATTGAGTATAAATAAGCCAAAATTGTCTGTAAGATTTGGCAGTAATTTTGAAAAAACTGATTTCTTCAAAAATGGCCATTTTTTGACCCCAAAAGTAGTTTTTGGCTTATACTGCCTTAACCACTAGAGGTAGCTCAAAAGTTGTAAAAGCAATTATTATTGTAAAAGCAATCGGCACTTATTTAGATGGGGGGGGTGGGCGATTTTTTCGCCTTGGTCCCCCCTTATGGTTCGAAAAAATTTTTTGTCTCCGATTTGGCTGAGAAGTTGCCCCAAGGGTAAATCGAGGTCGCTGATTTCAAAAATCGAATCGAGAGATCGATCCGATCGATCGATCGATCAGTAGAATCGATCGATCAAAATCGATCAAAAATTTTTTGTCACCAATTTTCGCGAAAAGTCGCCCCTAGGGTAATTCGGGGGTGCTGATTCCGAATCCGCAGTCGGAATTTCATAAAAATCGATCGTTCGCCCGCAAAATCGATTTTCGTCGATTTTTCAAATATTCGACAATAACTCGATTTTGGCAGCTCGGATCGAAATTTCGACTGCAGATTCAGAATCAGCACCCCCGAATTACCCTAGGGGCGACTTTTCGCGAAAATTGGTGACAAAACATTTCTTGATCGATTTTGATCGATCAATTCTACTGATCGATCGATCAGATCGATCTCTCGATTCGATTTTTGAAATCAGTGACCTCGATTTACCCTTGGGGCAGCTTCTCAGCCAAATCGGAGACAAAAAAGTTTTTCGAACCATAAGGGGGGACCAAGGCGAAAAAATCGCCCCCCCATCTAAATAAGTGCCAAATGTTCATTTTGGTGCCCTCTTTCCAGCCAGAACAACCAATCCGGTGTAGCGACTATGTACTGAGAGAATAAGGGCGAAAACCAAAACTTTCTTATCTTTGCACCTAAAAATCCGGGACTGGTCCCAGAATGTTAAAGAGCACGAAAATAATGTATTTGGAAAGTTTCATCCACTTTCATGAAGAATTGGAGCTTGTAGGATCGAATTTACACAAAGCGATACCAGCACCTTAAAACTTGATGTGTCAGAAAGCAAGTGTCGGGCCTCCTGCGCCAGCAGACGTTACACCAGAGACTTTAAGTATCTATACAACTGTAGAAAACACGCTAGCTTCTTTTTCAACGACTTTCAGAAATAATGAATCATTATTTTGTTTCCATATCTTACGCGGTACGAAGGACAAAAACAGTCAGTAGAAAATTAAAACACTGAAATTCAACTGTGAATTGATCTCTGGGTATTGCGGTGCCAGTCCTACGCCGTAACCTTAAAATTTAGCTAACTTTTTGGCCCCCAAAAAGTGCTGGGGGGGTTCGGGGGGGGGGTAACCAAAAGTGGGGGGAGGGATAGTCCAAAAATCTGAAGAAAGTTTTTGTTTTTGCAATGAAATCGGTCTTCGGAAATTTAATTCTTTTTATACTGAAGAACTGAACAAATTTTTTTAAATTCTTGACATTTTTAGGCAAAAATGGTAATTTTCTCCAAAAAATCGGATGCATTTCAAGCTTTTTCTTCACAAATGCAATAAATATATATGCGGTTAAAAAGGAGAAAATTCGCGCCGAAGGCGCGAAATTTTTTGATTTTTCGCCCTTTTTCCTCTTTCTCTCCTTTATTTTTCTTACCTTCGAATCGCGACGGGGGGGGGGCGGCCCCCCCCGCCCCCCCCCTTGGATCCGCCCCTGCCCCCAACCCAAACAGGTGGTATATACACCTATGGGTAGGTATGGGGGAGCATAGGTATAGGCTTACCATCTGTTTGGGTTGGGGGGAAGTAAAAGTCCAAATCTGGCTTGGTGGCGGTCTCCCGTCTCATAAATCGGAAATTTTTGCAAAAAACTGCCCAAACTACCCAAATTTTTCAACTAAAAATTGCCCTTTTCCACATAAAATCTACTATTCTCGGAATAAATTCAACCAAAAACCAGTCGTATTGCGTTTTAACACAAATTTATTAGCGTTTTTAACTATTTCTGGCCAATTTTTTCAAATTTTTTCAGAGAATTTTTAGAAATTGCAATTGTTTGGAGTTTGGACCCCATTTTAGCAGGGGAGAGAGAGGCATAGGTGCACCTTGAGCAAACGTTGGGGGAGGGGGTAGCCGAAATTAGGGTGGGTGGGGTCAGCCGTTTTGAGGTGGGCTGGGGTCCGGAAAAATCGAATTTGGGGAGGTAAAAAATTTTTTCTAAAAAAGCGTTATATATATATTTCCAACTAAAAATCAACAATATTTCTTCATTTTGGATTTGGACTTGCATTTGTTTGCAAAAATTTCTAATTTTTCCAAAAAAATTTTGAATTTTTGCTAAGCTAATCTTGAGGCAAAATTTTCAAAACTTTGAGGGTGGGGTCTGGCAAATTTGGGTGTGTGGGGTCTGGGATTTGGCCATTTGGGGGTGGGGTCTGCCTCCAAAATTTCGAGGGTGGGGTCAGCACTTATGAAGGCCTGTAAAAAATTTTCCATAGCAGTTAGATAATAACTTTTAATAGTTTCTATGAGAACAACATGTGGTCTTTCCAAAAATGTCGGTCTCGCCTTCCTGCGAAGCTTGGCAAGCTGCCAGCAGAATTTTTACAAAATGGGAAAAAACCAAGGGGTGGGAAAAAACCAATTTTTGCTTTTGCTGCCAAACTCCCAAAAATGGTTCTTAGTTGCTCAAAAGTCATCCACATAGCAAGTTTAATGCGTTCTTTCACGTGAACAGCTCAAAATTGCATTGGGACTTGGCAATTTTGTGCTAGCCGGTAAAAACCTCATTTCGGCGGATCAGCTGTTTGGCTCAGCTAAAGCGGCCAAAACGTACTCTGGGACAAAGAAATACGCGAAAAAACACTGAAACAACGTTTATTTTAATTTATATATTTCATCGAATTTCGAAAGATTTACAAATTTTTGCATTTTAACATAGAAACTGGCAAATTTGATGAAACCTAGCCAGTTTATGCTGCAAATTTTAATGTTTGATTTTCTCAACAGCTTAGGACCTGCTCGCTGAGGGGCGTCTCGCCAAGTCGTGACCACCGCTCCCGCCTCAATTCCCAAATCACCAAACACTTCCCTGATCTGATCAATATCCGCCTTATTTGGATCTTCCTGAACGCCAAAAGCGCAAATCTTGTCGCGCTTTTCCCTGACTTCCTCCAGTTCAGACATACTGGAGAAAACAGCTAGGGCAGTCGCCTGTGAAATAGAAAGGGCCAGCTCTCCAATCCAATTACCCATATCAAAACTGTCCATGAAAGAGTCAAACTTTGACTCCAACACCGACATCCGCTCCAGCAGATATTCCACCGATGAATTGCCAGCCAAAGCACCGGTATATAGCAGCAGTGGCACCAGAGGGTGGAACCGCACCAGAGGGTGGAACCGACTGCGCCCTACCACCCTGCACCAGCTGCCGAAGTTCCGCCATATCCGACCGCATTTTCTCGAATTCTCCCTTCCATTGGGGTAGGGAGGGCACCACCGGACGGCAGTTTTCACAAAGGAAAACTACCCCAGATGAGGGGTTGACCAAGTCCGTGTTCACCGAACAGGCAGAGTGATAGCTCGATGTGCAACAGTAGCACTTGACCACCGCCTGATCCCTCAAGTCCAGCTGGCATTTGGCGCAAAGATGAGTGGACATGGTAGACAGATCACAGAATTAAAATTGGCTTCCGCGCAAATTAAATATATATAATCAGAATAAATTAATTAATCAGAGAAGTAATCGTATTGCAGTAAGGCAGCAGCAAAGCAGACTTGCAGGCAGCAAGGAAAATATATAGAGCCAATATATATATATATACAAGAAATTAAAATGCTCCTAAAGAGCAAAGAAAGGAATATGAGTCAACATGGAACATGTAAAATGCTAAATATTGTCGGTTGTAAATTAAGAATAAGACAAGCATGTAAAATGCTAATATGAGTCTGGTGAGGTTGGAAAGTGCAGAAGACAAGTTTGTACACACACCAATATGAGTGCATGCCAAATAGACTCATATTGGCATTATTTAGTATTCTGAAGGCAAGTGGTTGCGAATTTCGGTTATATATCACTCACGTAATGTCAGCAAGACGAGACAGGGTAGTTTTAGAGTGGATGATAGGATTCTACACAGATTACGCACGTATATATGTCACGAAAGTTAACATCAGATTTAACTTTGAGTCTCTGAATACATGAGTTATATAAACGCTTATTAAAAATGTTATATATATCCGTCCATCGGCGCATTGTTGACTAACAGCGGTTTAACAGTTTCCTAAGGAGAAAAGTTGACAATGTTGACCATGGTTGGGATATCCATGTGACGTCAATAACGCTACTTATTCGTCTAACTCCAGCGTGGAAATATATCCGTTAGAATTCCGCAATGGATGCATGCATTATTGTTTTTTAAGGCATGCCAATATGAGTCTATTTGGCATGCACTCATATTGGTGTGTGTACAAACTTGTCTTCTGCACTTTCCAACCTCACCAGACTCATATTAGCATTTTACATGCTTGTCTTATTCTTAATTTACAACCGACAATATTTAGCATTTTACATGTTCCATGTTGACTCATATTCCTTTCTTTGCTCTTTAGGAGCATTTTAATTTCTTGTTTATCCACTTTTTACATGTCGTTGACATAACAGCGTTAAAGAATCATTAAGCATTATATATGCATTGAAGACTCAGACTCACGTGTGTGTGGCTCTATGGCAAATTGGCTCCGTTCCACCCTGACACCCTTCACACCAGACCGCTATACAGTAAGTTAGAAGCAAGTTTGTCTATGATAAATGAAAGAACAAACGAAACTAAGATTGTCACTACAGCACCTCCGACCCGAAAAATTCGGGCCCGAGGTCGGGATCGAACCCACAACCTTCGGTTAACTAGACCGACGCTCTACCGATTGAGCCACCCGGGCACAATCGAACCAAGCTTAAGTTGGAATTCGTTCCCAAACTGAAGTGACATTTTAGAAGACGCTTTCGCGCGCCAGCCCACAC
>JASAND010022901.1:0-12643 GCA_030248195.1 Trissonchulus latispiculum
TAGTTATTGAATATGCAAGTGAAAATAAATGGAGAAAGGGCAAAAGATGAAGAAATAATAATTTGAAACCAATAACAGTGGTCAAATTTATCAAACGTTTGAAGATGATATCATACCATGACCCGTATTTTTGTGCAACATTAAAGGGGAAGGTTTCATCAACCAGCGTTGTTTCAGAGGTTCCTGAGTTTTGCCAACGGTAAGTTGGAAAAACTGAGTGAGACGCTCGCAAGTGCAGTTTTGCCATTGAAAACTGGCAAAACTTGACATGCTTGGTTACTAGAACAGTTTGTCCAGCCTTCAGCTGGAGAAAGTGCAGTTTGTCCAAAATGACTGTCAAATGTGCACATTTGCCAACATGTGCAGTTTTGCTACCACATATATACAATATATATATATATATATATATATATATATATATATATATATATATATATATATATATATATATATATAGTTTGACATGATTAAAGCCAAAAAATACTAAATCATATATGAAATCATCAGATGAATACTAAACAACAGAATCTCCGAAAACCTTAAAATCAGACTAAACGAAAAACAAAATTTGTTCTATTTGATGTGATCGAAATTCAGCAAAGCCAACCTGTATCAGTAGCAAATGAAGCTCAAAAATTCCTGGAATGCTTTGCACTACTGCAGGTTAGTGATTGATAGCCAAACTGCAACGAAATTGCAAATTTGCAAAACTGTATACGTACCTATCAAGCGCAAACTAAGTGCAAAACTGCACAAAATTGTTGTCCCTAACAGAATTATGCACTACAAGCAAACTGCTGCCGTAAGCAAATACCTTAATTATCTCAGGGTAAATAATCCCTACATAACGTTGATACTAACAACAGTGTTGTTATCACAATTTTCCAGACTTTTGCTGAGCAAGGGCAGGCATGGTCGTTAAATTTGTATATACCAGTAACACAGTTACAGAGTACATCACAAAACCTGTGTGTGTATTCTGGGGAGATACCAGTTAAAACTGGTTACAAAAACTGGATCAAAGTAGAACAGGTTTCCCCCCTTCGCTACCCAGAGCTCAGCCGGGACTGAACCTTAAACGGCTGACAGTGTGTAATAAAAGGTCTACAAACCCAGAGTTGAATGAGACTTACACAGACAAAATTATATATATATATTTATATTTATATATATATATTTATTTTATATATATATATGGTAAAACGTATCAGCTAGACAGCGCCAAAGGCAGAAACTTCATTCAAGGGGCGCCGTACCGGCTGTTCTAGCCGTTTCTAGAACTCCAGGACAGGATCAATAAAGGTGACGTAACTAGCGACTCACTCTTTGGGCAAAAGTGTTAGTTAATGCTGACTTAGGGAACATAAAAGTTGTCATGTTTAATAGAAAGCGGCGCCGGCAGGGGCTGCTAGGCGACCACGCCCCAAAACATGTAAACACTGAATAAATAATACCTACCTACTTCTGAGAGACTAGAACTACTTCCTACATAAATAAACTATATATATAGCTGAAGCACGCGCGTCAACCGGAAATGTTTGGTTCGTGTCTTTCTGACAAATTTAATGCAAACTCAATTTACTGAGGCGCTGTGGAGAGAGACATATCTTAGTCGTTGCTTTAATACCAAAACTCACAAAGCATAATATGTCGTAGCAAAATAGTAAAATTGGCAAGATAGTTGTCCTGCTAAGAGTTTGGCAAGATAGTTTTGCTAAAATTTTAGCAAGATAGTTATCTTGCCAGGAAATTAAGCAAGATTACTATCTTGCCAAAATTGTTGGCAAGATAGTAATCTTCACTAGAATGTAGCAAGATAGTCATCTTACCAGTTTCAGTACTCAACAATTTTAGCAAGATGGTAATCTTGCTGAAATTTCGTGACAAGATAAACTGTCTTGCTAAAATTTTAGCAACACAACTATCTTGCCAAAGTCTTAGCAAGATAACTATCTTGCCAAGTTTACTAGCTTGCTATCATATAAATATATATATCTATATATATATATATATATACCTACTTATATTTGCCACCATTCGAAAAAATAGCTGCTCTCAGGCATGAGAACAGGAAAACAAGAATATCGCTTCCGTTTTGCCATGCCTCATGGCCCAGGCCCTACTCCTCAAACAGGTTATATAATTGCTTTCCATTTAAATGAACCCTAACGCGAAAGATTCGTTGTCGCATTGGAAACGTCCTCCTGGCGGTGTGCGAACGACATGACAACGACCGATTCTTAAGGATTTTTCATCACTGATCCTGCACCATTATCCACAGATGATTGATCAAGAGATTGGAAGCAAATGGTTAAGAAATTTGCTACAGATCTGCCCCCCCCCTAGTTGACAATTATTACGATCGGACCTCACTCAGAATCGAGGGGGGGAAGGCTCAACTAATGCTGTCACCTCAAAGGTCAAAATATTTGTCATAACCGGATAACTGCAACTACACTGGAATGATTACCAGAAAAAAACACGAATATTGCAATTTACTACAAAATTATTACAATTAATCGAATTTTACATAGGGAAAAACATCAGCTAGAAACTGTAATTTCAAGTATATAACTCAATTCAATATTCTACAGTTCTGACTATGCCAGCATTAATGATCAGTAAAATTAGATTCTCTGTTCGGTCAAGGATTAAGAAGTTATCAAGCTAATGATCCACCTACGTATAGACTTAAATTGACAATTACATAGCTCCGTTATTCCCCCATGTCCTTTCTAATTATTAAGCACTGTTGACTTCTGTTAGTCAAAAAGGAATCCTTAAAGTTCCGCTAAAATCTGGATCTTAATCCCGGCCAACAATGCGGGAAGCAGGCTGCGCATGCGCAGAGCCATTCTATAGCTAAGTCTGACACATCAAAAGTCACATACACAAAATAACTATTGACAACTTCTTAAAAAAACTGCGTATTCCAAAAAAATGGCTAAAACTCAATTTAACACCTAGAAACAACATGTCTTCTAGAACTAACAGCTGTAATTGCTCCTACCTAAAATTCAATAAAAATAATTACAATAGGAAAACACTATACAGCTTCCTACTACACAGCAATGAAGCTCACTAACTCAAACGTCTTATACTAAACTGTGTAACACCAGTTTATTCTACACAAACTAGGCTTATACTACATACAAACAAAACGACACTACTGAAAGTACAAGTCTTTACTGCATCATTAAATGTCACGACAAGTGGCACAAAAACAGATAGAACTCAACCAAAACAACTACAAACAATTCCGCAACAATATTTACTACAAATACCACATCAGCAGACCATTAATCTAAACTTAACTAGTTACGTATATTACGTATGCGCATTGGGACTGGTAAAAACGTGGATAAACCAAAAACTAACACAGACGTTGCGAAACGTAATTATTACAGTCAAAACGGAACTTATGCAACATTCCAAGAACGTAAATAAACGCAAGAATTTGCTCGGCCTGCAAAAGGTACTCAACAGAGATCACACAAATTTTGAAGTTTCTACAAATTTTCATTACGTCTAGCAGCAGAAAATTGTATTATGAAAAAAGTGAAAAAAAGAGGCGTCATCTGCGACATGAAAAACCCTGTATAGAACATGTACTCTTGATAGAACCTATGGTTTCATACTGAAAAAATCCGCTGGCATGTTTTTCACAATTTAGACCTTTTTAAACTTTGCATTATTCAAACACATAAAAGCTACATAAATTTAACACAAACGGATAAAGGGGCATTTAGATGAAAACACAAAACCACCTAAGAATAAAGTTTTTAAGAATTTTCAAGCTTAGATTCTACTCTTGCTAGCACGCAGATTTGGTTAACGAAAATTGGTATTTCAAAAGACTAGAGGTACATCATTCAAGAAAATTATGTAAACGCAGGCGACCAGGCGGATACACGAAGGATACAAGCCTTAACGATAAAGTAATGAAAAATGCCTGACTACCAGACAGGAGCCCCAGAAACTAGTTTTTCCAGAGTAACAGCTCTCACAGCGCCCATGGCTCTCTCTTGTTTCGGACTAAGGCTTTGCCTTAATGACTGCAGGCAGTCGTTTTAAATTACTTCTTATGAAAAGACGATCGGTAAATATACATACAAAACATTTGGCTTCCACAAGGGTCTGGGAAAATTCCCAAAGAACTGATCGTTACATAACCCTAAGTCCACGGTAGAAAGTTGACATGCATAACAGTTCCAGTGATTGCATAAAGTACAGAATAGACCAGATAGGCTTTCAGCAGCCAACTCCGGCCAGATACTTGCCAAAGCTGAGACAACAGTCTGAAGAAAAGAAACCCATTGGTTCTCGTTTGAGTTAAACCAAAAATCTGATCTGCTGTGCCAGCCAGCTCAACAAATCTCTGCGCCAGCAGCCAGTACAAAATTGGGGTAGACGAAAAAATCAGTCGAGTAGTAACTTCCACATTAATCATCAACAGGCCCATAAAATTCAGCACGACCAGATGAACGACAAAAGGCAACAGTAGACTAAATTGTGCATCAAACAATTGTGCAACAATGGTTGCTGGCTGAGACTTAAGGGACTTTAACAGTCGAACCAAAAATTGGTAAATTGCCCAAAAAGATAGAGAAAAAACAGGGGCAGCCAATAGAAACAGGGGTAACTTTTTCAACTGATAATAGCCCAGCCACCCCACGGACCAGTATTTCCGTTGAATGGCCGGGTAAAAGGCGGGCACAGGCCAGCGGCACCAGTCTAGGCGGGCCAAATCGCCGGGCAGAATATAGCTAGCCTGGCGTGCCAGATCTAGCACGGGTAGGGGGAAGCGGGCCAAACTGGACGAAATGGTAGTACAAAAATCCCGGTACACAAAACAGTGGTGCAGAACTAGCGGTAGAAGCATAATCACAGCACAGCACACAGCAACACAGCAAAGTCTAAGGCACGGCAGGAAACAGCAAAAGAAACTTCGAGAGAATCTGGCATTAGCTGATCCCAAAATCAGTGAATAAGCCTAAAAATGAAAAAGTATACAACAATTTATTGAACAGAAAAAGGATAAATTATACAAAACAGAACAGACACAATACAATGGCAAAAAAATCATGTAGTGCTGTCAAAATCATCTAGCCGTTTTGTTTGGAGAAGGGATAAAGTATAAAACCTTTCTTGCACTGGCGGATCCAGGATTACGTGACGGGGGGGCGGTAAAATTGTTCCAGCGGGGGGTCTGGGGGCGGAGCCCCCCAGAAGTTGAAGAAATTTTTTGTTTTTGCAATAAAATCGGTCTTCGGATCTTTAATTCTTTTTATACTGAAGAACTGAACAATTTTTTAAAATTCTTGACATTTTTAGGCAAAAATGGTAATTTTCTCCGTAAAATCGGATGCATTTCAAGCTTTTTCTTCACAAATGCAATAAATATGCGGTTAAAAATTAAAAAATTCGCGCCGAGGGCGCGAAATTTTTTGGTTTTTTGCCCTTTTTCCTCTTTCTCTCCTTAATTTTTCCTACCTTCGAATCGCGACGGGGGGGGGCGGCCGCCCCCCCTGGATCCGCCCCTGCTTTCTTGTACTTGCATTTCTTTCCTCATTCTGTCGTCCGGTGCCTATTAGGATGGTTAAGTTTGCAATAAAACACTGATAGAGATGGTCACTGCTTTTACTTCGGAGGCTTTTCCAGCGGGCACAAGAAACAAAAATGCTCCTCTGGAGCATGAAAAAGTAATATGGGTGATGGTGAGGTTGCAAAATCAAGAGAGGACTAGTCTTTAAAATGCTTAATATGGGGCTAGGTTCAAAAATAGAAGAGGACTAGGTTGTGGGCGAATTAATATGGGCACAGCTTCGCCGAACAACCCATATTCGCGGTTTATAAATGTATATCAGTATGCATATCCATCCACGCTACGTTTATTTTATAGTTAGTCAAACTTTTTCTTCGAGAAACGTTTTATACTAACCAGTGCGTTTTATTCATTTATACGGAAAATTTATATTTCAAGAATAATCTTAGGACACTGACCTTCTATTTCCTCCCTGCTTGAACCAATAGCTTTAGCCTCATGTCCTTAGATCTCTTCTCGTTGATTGCCGCAGTTCAACCCGACCAAATGATGATAATTTACGCACATATGTATTCCTAGCTAGTCTAACAGAGTACGTATATGCAAACAACTGTATTCAATGAGTTCGTATTCAACTTCTTAAATTTCTTATTACTGACTGAAATTGATAGCTCTGTATGCGACAAAAGCTAAGACGAAGCGTGAAATCCCGCGAATATGGGTTGTTCGGCGAAGCTGTGCCCATATTAATTCGCTCACAACCTAGTCCTCTTCTATTTTTGAACCTAGCCCCATATTAAGCATTTTAAAGACTAGTCCTCTCTTGATTTTGCAACCTCACCATCACACATATTGCTTTTTTCATGCTCCAGAGGAGCATTTTTGTTTCTTGTCCTTCTGTCCTTTTAAAGATTCTCCTCCAAGCGTCTAATGCATCATGACATTACGCCATTTGTGTAAGCATATAAACTACGCACAACCTGCAAATCAGGTTTGACCAGTGGTCAATAGGCCCCGTAGGCTGTAGTGACCAGTGGTCACTTCCGTCGGTTTCGGCGATATGCCCATTGAAACGAGCGTAGTCGATTTACTATATATGCCACCGACCTAAACGCGGAAAAACGCAGTTTTAGGCAGGCCGTTTGACCAGTGGTCATTCGGCGATATGCCCATTGAAACGAGCGTAGTCGGTTTACTATATATGTCCCCGACCAAGACGCCGAAAAACGCAGTTTTAAGCCGTTTGACCAGTGGTCAATAGGCCCCGTAGGCTGTAGTGACCAGTGGTCGCTTCCGTCAGTTTCGGCGATATGCCCATTGAAACGAGCGTAGTCGATTTACTATATATGCCCCCGACCAAGACGCTGAAAAACGCTGTTTATACTGAGTTTTCCCAACTTTGACCCTGGGCGAGGAACCACGGGAGCCATGCTGACCAGTGGTCACTTCGGGCGGTATCGGCAGTATGCTCATCGTTTTCAGCGACCCCGATTTACTATACATGGGGACCACTCCGAGGCCGAAAAACGCCATTTTTAGTGACTTTTAGGCCATTTCTTCTAAAAGTAGGACTTGGAAACTTTTCGCCCAAACAGGCGAAAAAATGCAAAGTTTGGGCCCATCTCCTGAAAGCTAGGGAGCAAAATTAAAAAATCCCCCTCGTTACTTTATGCACCCCTACTGGTAATTTTCAACAAAAGATACTAGACCTCTCCAGCTTCTACCCAGTTCTAGAAAAGTGACCAAAATTTGCGAAAAATAGCGAAAGTCCGACTTTGGGACCTTGGCACAGAGCCAAAATTGGCCAGGTGCCAAAATGACCAAAAAAAGGCAGCATGGGGGGATCCTGTCTACCAACATATAATAGTAGTATGGTGCCAAAATGAATGCCCACGTCGTTCCAACACTTAGACGTAAAATGCATTTCCAATAAGCGTTATATATTCTTCGAGAAAAAAACGCACGGTAACAATCGCCTAGTGCAAAAATTCGAAGTTTCGAATTCGAACTAAAAGTATGGTGGTACTTGTAGTACTACTCGAGTTGTTTACGATGGTAACCTTTTTACCACTCCCGAACCTCTAATTAGCTGGCACCAGGCCAACACGGTCTCCAGGGGGCCGCGCAGACGCCTTTATACCCATATTATGTAGGGGCGCTATCGCGCCCCTACATAATACTACTGAAATTGGAGTGGGCAAATTCTTCCCAGTTTGCTCCAAAACCGTGAGTTGAGTGAAACTCTACCCTATTTAGGACGAATAAACTGCACATCTGAATCTCCATCTTCTTGATCTTCTTGCTGTCGTTATCCAGGGTATTTTACAGAAATTTTATCGGTGCCCAAATTTTCGCCAATAGGCAAATCTTCAAAAATTTTCCGGCATCGCCGGTGATTTTTTGTAAAAATGGCTATGTTAGCCTAAATCCAGGCTTTTTTGCGAAGTTTTTGCATTTCTACCAGAGAAATACGCAAAAAATACAATTTTCGGCTCATTTTTGCAAAAACCTCCGGCCCCGAAAATTTCTTCCATTGATACTTACTTACTTTTCGCACAACTTCCACCTTTGTTAACCCCCCCCCAAAGTCTGTGGGACAAGGAATCTCGGGGAAATTAAGTCTGACTTTTCGAACAAAAGTGTTATTGACTAACAGCTTCCACTAATTCTCCCACCATTCGGGACCTCACAAACCTTGTCAAAACGCAACTACCACATCGTTTATACTAACCAATCAAAAACCAAACCAACCTTACATAGCAAAACGAACGCCACATATCCCGCATTCAACAGCCCATTTGAACGGGTCAGTAGGGCTAGACCAAAAATCGTCGAACCAGCCAAAAGACTAGAAGTGCGTCCGAGCTTTTGTTGTTTGCCACAGTCACTATACAAACAGTACAGGCCACCAAAGGTCAGCATACAGTAAAGAGACTCACTGTAAGCTACAGTAAAAAATATCGACGCCGGATTGACAGCAAATAGCCCTACCGTAATCAGGGCAATCGATTTTGCCTCGAGCGAAAACGAATCCGAATTGGCCAACTTCGAAGTAGTTGAAGTAGAAGTCAAAGTTAGACTAGAAAAAACAGACAAAGTCAGCCAATACAGTAAGCAGCCAGCCAGTAAAAAAGCAGCCAGGTTTAACAGCACTAGGCTAGCCAGTAGCCAGCTGTCAAAATCCCAGACGGGGACCAGGCGAGCTAGCAGCAGCGCAAGCCAACGGCCTAGGCTGGGATAAAGGGGAAAGAAGGCCAGTACCTGTTCATAGCTATAGCCATAGGCAGCTATGTGATGAAAATAGCGAGCGTCCCAGTGGAAAAATGTGTCCGCCAGGCGAGCTTTTAAGCTCACAGCTGAAGAACGTAATTCGGTTTCCGGATTTTCGGGAGAAAACGAGGGCGAAACACCCTTGAAAGCGTCGGCAGCATGATCTGCAAACGGCAAATCGATCAAAATTGCCAGCACAAGCACAACGATTCGACTGATCAGTAGCAGGCCGAAAATGTGGCCAACTGATAAAACCGGATTTTGGACAAAATTCGAATCCGGCGCTGCCGGAAACTCGGCTTTCGCCCTTCCAGCCAATGGCGGTTTCCGTAGCCGTAGATTGTCCTTGGTCATTATCTTTACCAGCGTGACCACTTACAATTTTGGAATGTATCAGATCAAGCAAATTGCTGGGGATCAAAATGAGCGTTACGGGCTTAAGTATCTTTCTTCATCGTATATCGACTTTGTCGGTTGACTCTGGCACGTTCACGTCTCTAAAAAAAATACAAACAAATGTAGTAGTAAGTGAATTATATAGACGTATCTGTGCTGCATTTCGCGTAAATAATAATAAAGCTAACCTAGCACCCTAGTCCACGGGAGCCACGAACTTGGAACCACATGATTGTTTGTGCTTTTTAAGGGAAATGAAACTAAAGAGAATATCGGCCGGCCACCCGCAGTAACCCTAACGTATACATACAACAGTATATACAGTTGGCGACATTTTTTTCGCCAACTTTATTTAGATTTTTAGGGTTGGGCAAGACCAAAATTTCACCGAGACCGAGACCGAGACTAGCAATTGTAAGCCTAAACTTAGCTTCTTCTAGGCATTGAGGCTTAGACCGAGCATTATATAGGGAATTTGACACGCTAACATAACGCAGAGGCCGGCAAGGTCGGAAGCAAGGCCGGCAAGGCAACGAACCTCTACCATAGCGTAGTCCTTTAATTTCTAACATACTTATAGCCATGGGTTTATTCTTTTATTCCATGGTCTTGGAGGGAGGAGCGGGAGCCCCCAGAAGTTGATAAATTTTTGAAATTAAGAAAAATTCATTTGTATATACATAATGGAAACATACAATAATGGATTTAAGATTATCGCGAAAATTTGATGTTTTCAAAAAAATTCTGCTGGACAAATGTCGACTTTTGGGCGAGTGAGGCAGAGACTCTCAACTCTGTAGATTAGTCGCCAACTTTGGGCCAAATGTCGCCTGTTTTGCCGTTTACGCCAATATGAAAACTTTGCCACTGGTCCTGCTTCGTATGACGTATATATGTATGTACCTCTTGTGATAAGCACTCCCACACAGCTTTATCAAGTGAGTTGCATTTGGTGAGACTCCATGACGGCTAAAAGCACAAGTACATACAAACATATACTAAATTTAAACGAATTATTTGAGACATTTTAACACCTAAATAAGATGCAGGAACGGCACGTTTTAAGCCTACATTGCACAATCATGCTGTCCTAAAAAGCCACAGCCTGGGGGGGGGGGGCGTTGACAGGAGTATATATCTCCAAAAAATCGTTGACCCGATTTATAAACGCATCTTCACTATCGTAGCAAGAAAACAATTTCGGGGAAAGGAGGCTAGATTGACAACCGCTGGTGAGGGGGAGGGGTTCTGAAAATGTTTTGTGTAATTTATAACGACTGAGAACTTGTTACAAAGCAAGCATTCTTTAGCAAACAGAAAAGAACTAAGGCTCAGTTATATTTTTATCTACGCAAATAATGCACAAATTAGCCAAGGCTAAGTACCAAATTCGTCCAGGAACTTATATAGTTACAGAGGCGCTGCTTATCGGAGGCGGTGACCAGGATAGGTTGCGTCCCCGGCCAGGGCGTGTAGAACCGCTTGACGTGGCTGAAGAATCCATCCCCAATAACCATGATGAACGCTCTATTCAATACCAACCCCAATGCTAGGATGGCCCCTTATGGTACCCTACGACAGGAGCCGGTAGTGGATGTGGGTGGTCGTAGGAGTAATCGCAATCCTGCTCCGGCAAGCCATAACTACCTCGTGCTTACGAAAACTAGCAATTTGGAATGTTCGAACTCTTAGCCAAACTGGAAAGTTGGAACTGTTATATGACGAACTTACAGAATACGGCTACGACCTTGCTGTACTCTCGGAGGCGAGGCTGCAGGACAGTGGGCAATTTTTCAGCACCACGTCAACATCTGCCAAGTCATTCCTGGTATGTCATTCCGGCGGTCAAACCCATGAGCGGGGAGTGGCTTTCCTGGTTTCTGCGAAGCTTTCGAGTTCAGTGATGAGCTTTTCGCCATTCTCTGATAGGCTAGCCCTTCTAGAACTAGCTGGCCAGGTACCCACCTTCATTGTTGGCGCCTATGCTCCTACAAATCCATCTGCTGATGAATCGAAAGACGCTTTCTATGACGACCTGCAGACTGTCCTTGATTCCATCCCAAAAAATGCCTTGGTGCTGTTATGTGGGGACTTTAACGCCGAATGTGGTGTAACTCGTGTTGGCTGGGAACGTACTCTGGGTCCTTTTGGTCACGGAGTGGCAAACGATAACGGTCTGAGATTACTGAGCTTTGCCTCATTTAACAACTTGGTGGTGGGTAATTCTCTTTTTAGTCACCGCGAATCCCACCAAATCACTTGGCGCTCCAACACAGGAAACTGTGCAAAAGTTTTTGGACTACGTATTGGTATCCCGCCGCTTCAGGTCAGCCATTGAAGACGTTAAAGTAAACTGTGCAGCAGCTATTGGCTCTGATCACTCGCTGGTTGGAGTCCGCATCCGATTGCACCTAAAAACTGCCAAACGCGCCCCGAGGATTCAAAGGACGGACACGACAAAATTGGCCGACTCAGTCATCAGGTCAAACTTCCAATTGGCTGTCTCAAACAGGTATGCCGCGCTAGAGACAGCTGATGATTCAGTAGAGGCTGGTTGGGACGAGTTTAAATCTAACATCTGCCGGCTGTTGCAGCCTCCTGCCCCCAGTTCAGCACTCGAAGCACCGCTGGATATCTAACGACACACTACGGCTGGTGCAGCGGCGCAGAGCCAGAGGAAACAACAACTGCTTAAGGAATCGACTGAACAGGGCCATTAAAGCTAGTCTACGGAAGGATGAAGAAGCTTGGTGGACCAAAGAATGTGAAAAGGTTGAGCAGGCTGCGTGAACCGGAGACCAGCGAACTCTGTTCCGCACCATTGAAGCCATGACCGGACCCTCCACTCGACGAGTAGCAGCCGGTTCGATGAAGGATGCCCAAGGAAATGTCCTCGCCACTGACGATCAGCGGCTCTCCCGATGGACAGAGTACTTCAGCTCCTTGCTCAATCGTAACGATCCAGCCAATTTAGATCAGCAGCTTTTAGAATTGGCCGAGACTAGCCCCCCTGATAATATAGCAAGGTTCACAAAAAAAATCACCCCGAAAATTCACAAAAAAAATCACCCACCTAGACGGCTAACAACAAGCCGCAGCCGGAAAATTTTTTGCATGGTAATAGCCACAAGTCCCAACCCCAACATATGTAAGTTTGGCTGCCGAGGCTCAATTCCTCCGACTAGGGTGCCCAAAATAGTCGACCCACCCAAAATCGGACCCTCGGACAACTCCGGACCAAAATTGAAATTTTTGCTGGTAATCACTATGGACTTTGCGCAGGTACCCCATATTATGCATGTGACATGTCCTAACTCTAAGCTATCCAACCACATATATATTGGATTCCCTGCCAGGTCCTCTGGGTTCGCCACCGGTGGGTGATTTTTTTTTGTGAACAAGTTCACAAAAGAAAAATCAACAACAAGAACA